>CAUYRH010051417.1:0-16316 GCA_963574655.1 Perodicticus potto
AAATGGCAACCATCTTTGGCAGCACTTATGTCTGTGAACAGACATTTTCCAGAATGAAACATCTGAAATCTCCAACCAGATCTAGACTAACTGATGCACACTTGCATCACTTGTTACCACTAACAGTGACAAATATGGAACTGGACATTGACCATCTCATTAGCCAAAAGCAGGCCCATAGTTCCCATTGAAATACTGGTAAGTTTGTTGATTTAACTTTATTTATTCTTCATTTTAAATATTGTATTTGTTCCCGTTTTGTTTTTTTACTTCAAAATAAGATATGTACAGTGTGCATACGAATTTGTTCATAGTTTTTTTTTTTAAACTGTAGTTTGGCCCACCGACAGTCTGAGGGACAGTAAACTGGCCCCCTGTTTAAAAAGTTTGAGGACCTCTGCTCTAGGATCTAATTCCTTTGGGTTAGGGGCCCTGTCTTGGGGCAACACATCTTTGTAGAACTGGACAGGGAGGCAAAAAGGATATGAGAAAGGGTTAAATGATTGGCACATTTCCGAGCATAAGATGGTCCCTTGGAGGCGATGTCAATCCAGACATCAATGTAGGGAATCTGATCCGGGTGGCCAGGATGACCATAAACGATCATCTGAACACTGGAAAGAGCAGAAATATTAAAGGTACCAATAGGCGGCCATCCACTCTAATTCACAGAGGGTGTGCAAGGTGCTGGGTTTCATTGTCTCGCCATAGCCTTGGGCATGGCAGCTGAAATCAGAGTTGTTAAGGAGACACTCTAAGGAGGTCAGCAGGGTGGATGATCCCTGACCCATTGCAAACAGATAAGCAAGCAGACACTGACAGAGAGAATGGGGTAAAAGAGGCTTTAAGGGGGGTGCAGAAGAGTTGTTTGGACAAGGAAATAGCTCAGGTGAGAACAAAAGAATGAACAAGGTCACAATGAAAAGATAAAAGCAAGTCAGGGTCACACATTCCCTGCCAAAGGAAGGCCCCACATTCCCCCAAAAAGCAAGTCAGGGCCCACATTCCCAAAGGGGCTGCCCTGCCAAGTCTAATTCCACTTAGAAGAATGAACAAGCCAATGACTGTTAAGTCAAAGGTGCACCAGGCAGTAAGTGATATTGGACACATAGATGAGTGGGCTTAGGGACAACAAATGATCAATCCACCAGAAAAAGAAAGAGGTAGGAAAACACAGAGACCTCCTCTGGATCAAAATCTGAGAGAGTTCCCTGAAGGAATTGATCCATGATCCACTCAAGCAAGTGTTCAGGGACAGTGGACTGGAGTCTTGTCAAGTCCTCAAGGAGACATTGAATAAAGTACTGGAACCGACAGACTGGGCACGAAAAAGACTGACAGGGTTCACACAATCTCACTGGCATTAGGAAGAGGTGAATGTGAGGATTCACCCTCTGTGAGTCCAAAGGGGGGAAACCAAACGGATCAGGGACCAGGAACTTGAAAACCAAACAAACTGAGTCTAAAGAGGGAAAAAAAAAACAGACAGACTGGGGACTCACCCCCTGTGAGTCCCAGACAAAGGACAAGTAAAGTCAGACAGTTCAGACAATCCAAAGGGACGGAGAGACGTCTCACCCCACCCAAGGAACTGACCTTTTAGCTCTGTCCAGCTGGTCTGGTCCCCCCCTAAAGTCTGTATAGATCAGACAGACTCACAAACTCACCAGGGTGCTACTGCTTAATCACCAATTTGGAAGTTTTGGAAACCTATGAACTTGCTCCACACATCCGAGGGGCAGAGGAATGTCTCTCTGAGGCCTTTCCCTGGAGCCATCAGGCGATGGTGGGCCCAGGTGGGGGTCTAGGGTTGGTTATCTTGCTGGGGCCTCCAAAATGTTGTGCCCATTTCCGCCTGCCATTCTAAAACTGTCTGCTATCTGAATTTCAGAATCTTTTGGCATGTCTGGAAAATTCTCTTTGATTATTTCATGAAGTAAAGCATCTGTATTTTTTTGCAGCAAACTCATCACCTTCAGGTATTCCTATAAGGTGAATATTAGATCTCTTTGAATTGTCCCAGAGCTCTCTAAGAGAATGATCTGTTTTTCTTCTCCACTTTTTTTCCTCTTTGTTTGGGAGCATTCAAAAGCTTTGTCTTCAATGTCAGAGATTCTTTCTTCTGCCTGCTCCATTCTGCTACTGATGGATTCTACTGTATTTTTCAGATCTTTGAGGGCTGCAAATTCTTGCCTCAC
Source organism: Perodicticus potto (assembly GCA_963574655.1). Taxonomy (NCBI): domain Eukaryota; kingdom Metazoa; phylum Chordata; class Mammalia; order Primates; family Lorisidae; genus Perodicticus; species Perodicticus potto. Next base: position 2,199 of record CAUYRH010051417.1, read on the forward strand.
TGTGTCAAAATCTTTGGTCATTTTTTCTTTGAATTCGTTGAATTCTTGAGACATCTTTGAAATTACTTTTTGAAATTCTAATTCCATCTTTTCCTCCATTCTGTTGATCTTATTTGCTATCCAGATTCTGGACTCGATTTCTGACATCTCAGCCATTTGTTTATGAATGGGATCTTATGCTGTGTCTGCCTTATTGTTCCTTGGGGAAGTTGATCTACTCTGATTATTCACATTGCCAGAGTTTGTCTGTTGATTCCACCTTATGTTTGTTTTTCACCATTGGCTAGGTGGGCAGGTAAGGTGAAATTGGACTGGGAGCTTCTGCATTTGTGGTTAACCAGCCCTTTGTCAAGGATCTGGGACTGATGACTGAAGCTTTTACCCTAATAGCTTTGCAAAGGACTCATACAGTGTTACAGTCTGAGGCTGAGGAAACCTGCTTAGTGTGGTGGGGTTAGGTGGCTCTGTCTTGTATTCAGCTGGTTCTTGTCTGATCCTAGTGGATCAATGACTCTGGTGAAGTCTTAGCTGTGGAGAAATACAAGCAGCTAAGACACCCCACCCACCATGGACAAGAACTGGGAGAGGAAAATCAACTCTTTCCATTACTACACAACCAGGTTACCACCCAAGAGGGTCCTTGGGTGATTGGCCCCGGTTAGGTGTTCCAAACCAGTTGACCCAATCAGTACGAACTCTCAAGTGGGAGAGTTTGAAAGGTCTCCAGCAACCAGATGGCAGAGGTCTATTGAGTGCTCAGATTTAGCTCACTCTGATGCTCTATGAAATCAGAAAGGTCCACCCAGTAGCAGAGTTGGACCAGGGGGCTGAGTCTCTTTCTCTACTTTGCTCCTCTTTCATGCCCAGTAACTGGTGACACCACAGTGCTGGGGTCCTGTTCCCTCCAATAAGCAGATGTGCCAGGGCTTAGTGTCTGTCAGAGTCAAAGGAAGGTCAATGCCCCCATGGCCCAGCCACTACCCTCTGCTACCAGTTGGCTGGGGGACCTGAGACCTGCCTGCTTTGGTTACTCAATAGCCACTTGTTAGTTTTCCACTTGGACTCAGTCTAATCTTGAGGGTAAGAAGTCAGCAAATGCTTTTCTCCCTCAGCTACTGTGCCTTTGCCCCTGCTGCTCTGGAGCATCGGTATCCCTACAGAGTGAGATCTGGTTTCCTCTGGAAGTACTCAGAGTTGGGGGGTGTCTCTCCAAGATTAGACCCCAGTGGGATCACTATATTGTTGCTGGATCTTTGTGGGGAGTGACCCAATGGAGCTCCCCAGTGACTGCCCCAGCCAGGGAGTTCTGGCTGTGGGAGCAGCTCAGGAGCATGGATCACACAGATCCAGCAGCAGGGCAGGAGATGCTGCACATGGTTCTGGCAGTGCCTGGTGCCGAGTGACTTCAGCAAAGAGAGAGCTCGGCTCACGATTCTGGCTGGGTGGAGGGGTGGCATAGAGGCACGGTGGGCATGAGACGTGTGGCTTCTGCAGTCTCTGGCTGGGCAGGGGCTCTGTGCTTGGGCAGGACAGGTGCCAGGAGAAGAACATGTGCTGGGAGCAGGGTGCACGGGACATGCGGCTCCAGCAGTCTCTAGCCAGGCGGAGGGCCCTGTGGGGAAGCAGGGTGGGTGCTGGGAGCGGGGTGAATGGGATGTGTGGCTCCAACAGTCTCTGGCTGAGCAGGAGCCTGGCAGGGGGGCAGGGAGGACCCTGGGAGCAGGGCGAGGGGAATATGCAGGACACACACCTCCAGGAGGCTGTGGCTGGGTGGGGTGTGGGGCACTTAGTCCAGCAGCCGAGGGGGGGGGGTGCTGCTCATGAGCCTTCTCCCACAGTCTCTGTAGGGGTTAGGCTTCTGGTTCATCAGGTAAAGGGGGATGGGTGGACTGGAAGTTCAGAATGGCGGGGAAAACTTTAGTTCAATTTTTCTGCCTAGCAAAAAGAGTGTTCAGATTCATAGCAGGGTCCCTCTGGGGAAGTAGTCCTCACTTCCTACAGCTCTCACCTATGGGGTGAGAAAAGAAGTCCACAGTTCACCACCTGCCTATAGATAACCCACGGGAGCAAATGAAGAGAAAAAGTGATAGGGAAAAAACAAAAACAAAAACACAGCTTTCCTGGGGGAGGGAATGGACACTGCTCCTTTCGGATGAATTTTGTACGTGAAGCTTGCTTTCTTGGAGTCACAGCTTGCCTCAGCAGAGGTGACCTGCAGTTATCACTTGTCTCTCAGCTCAGCTCCTAGTCCTCAGCTTAATTGTTTTTTTTTTTTCTGGACAATATCCTTCCCTCTGGACCAGATCTTCTGTTGGAAGCTGCCTCCAGTCGGCCATCAGGCAGGTTGTATGTTTTTCAATAAAAATATTTTTAAAAACAGGATTCATAGGGGGTGGAGGCAAGATGGCTAATTGGAACCAGCTTTGCACAGAGGCTCCGGTCCAGAAGGAGAGTTAAAGGACAGAAGTTTCGCAAGAAAGTTGATGGTTTGGACCTGAACCAAGAAAGAAGGTTGTAGAATACACATCAACCCTGCTGAGGTGAGCTGCGACCCCAAGGATACAAACAAAAGGTACAAAATCCATTGCCAAGTGGATGGGAGTCCCCTCCCCCATGAGAATGGCTCACAATATATTCCCTACAAAGAAGCAAGCAGAGTTCAAATATCCTCCCATTTTATCCCACGGGAGAGACCCTCTAAAAACTGGACCTTTTTCCACTACTAGGGTGCCATGGCACTCTCTTGCCAGGCATAAAACTGTATAAAACTGTATATATTCTCTACCTGCAATTTTGAACTCCCAGCACTCCCCTTCACTCTCACTCAGGGGTCTGGAAACCCGTCCCCCATGGAGTCCAGCTTCTTGGGCATTTTCTCGAGGGGTGTGGATAGGGCATGGGCTGTTGCTGATCTGTGCTGATTCTCTGGCATAGGAGTAAGGAGAAGATGGTCAACTGAGAGGGAACCATACAGGAGTGGCGGTGCCCTGAGGCACAGAGCAGCAGCTGTAGAGGTGGGAACAATAGGGCTCACACCCCTGGGGATATTTTGAAAGGACACTCCCAGTATCTCTGGGCAACCAGAGGAAGCTGGGCATCTTCTCTGTTGGCAACCACTGGTGGAACAGATCTGGGATAGAAATGCAGGCCCCGCGAGAGTATGCCTGAGGTGGTACCGGCCTTGGCATAGTGCAGGGACTAGAATACGTGTGCAGAGATAGCAGACTTCCAGGGTGGACCTGACCCAGAGGACTGCTTTATTGAGCCTCAGACTCACCCAACACTCAGGGGATCATAGCTGAGACAAAGGTGGGCAGGCAGAGGCTGGAAATGATAGTTGAGTGTGACCTCTGACTGCGTCCACCCCAATACAAACTGCAGCCAAGGCCCGGAAGTGGCACAGACAGGGCTGAGTTTCAGTTTCTGTAAATTCAAACAGTGTCTGATCCACAGGAGAATATAGCCAGGAAAGAAACAAATTCTGTGAAGGTGTTCTTTTCGTCAGCAAAATCAATCAGGGCAAGGCCAGAACTGAGTTAACCTACCCAGCTGCCATTAAGCACCCAAGGTTGTCATGCCTCACCTCCCCCTGCCAGATAGTGGCAGAGAGTGGCGGCCAGACTGAGGAGACATAGATATCCCTGTGACTCCAATCTCCAAAGGAGATTTTAACATTCCTTTGGTAGTGTTGGAAAGATCCTCCAATAAGAAGCTAAGCAAAGAAATTTTAGATTTAAACTTAACCAATAAACATTTAGATTTAACAGACATCTGCAGAACATTTCATCCTATCAAAACGGAATATACATTCTTCTCATCAGCCCATGTTACATACTCAAAAATCGATCACATCTTAGGCCACAAATCTAACCTCAGCAAATTTAAAAGAACAGAAATTATTCCTTGCGTCTTTTTGGACCATCATGGAATAAAAGTGGAACTCAGTAATAACAGTAATCTGCATAATCATACAAAAACATGGAATCTAAATAACCTTATGCTGAATGATAGCTGGGTCATAGACAAGCTTAAAAAGGAAGTTACCAAATTTTTGGAAAAAAACAATAATGAAGACATGAATTATCAGAACCTCTGAGATACCGCAAAGGCAGTTATTACCGTTATTTGATCTTTGACAAGCCAATTAAAAACATTCAGTGGGGAAAAGATTCCCTATTTAACAAATGGTGCTGGGTGAACTGGCTGGCGACCTGTAGAAGACTGAAACTAGACCCACACCTTTCACCATTAACTAAGATAGCCTCTCACTGGATTAAAGATTTAAACTTAAGACATGAAACTATATCAGAGGAGATAATGGGCATGGGAGGGGGGAGGCTGGGGTGGAGGGAGGGTAATTGGTGGGGCCACACCTACGGTGCATCTTAGAAGGGTACAGGCGAACCTTACTAAATGCAGAATATAAATGTCTTCATATAATTACTGAGAAAATGCCAGGAAGGCTATGTTAATCAGTTTGATGAAAATAGTTAAGATTGTATATGAAACCAGCACATTGTACCCCTTGATTGCACTATTGTGCACAGCTATGATTTAATATTAAAGACAATAAAATTTAAAAAAAAAAAAGATAGGCAATTTGAAAAAAAAAAAAAAGATGGCATTACTCAAATGAATGTTAGTGTCACCATGCGGCAGGCAGGACAATCAAAGAAAATGGTGCAAGCACGGTTGTTCAAGAAGCCCAAGATCCTTTTGAAGTGATATTTGAAATTCAAGAACGTTGTGAAAGTACGACAGCAATGGAAGCGTGAGTGTGCAAGAGACCCTCCAACACTCCTGACAACTGTACGCATTCATGCTAAGTGTGAGAGGTGTGGTGCTGTGTGCGATGTGCCCAGGGAACACCCAAGAGACATGACGCAGCCATGCGTCCTGCTGCTGTGGTGTTGGAGCAGTTTACACGCTTGCCACAGAAGTCTGACAAATAGTGTGCACGTGAGACAGGAGCTATCATAATAAGCATAGAATGTGTTCCTAAAACAGCAAAAAGAGAAGTTTTCATATTAAGATTACATGAGAGCTGACCTCAGTGAGAATTTTGCCAAGACAATGGATAGGACAAAGAGGCATGGTTGAGTTTCCACCATGTTCTCCTGACTTAACACCCGTTGACTTCTAAGTAGACCCCTTCCAGGATGTGGTGTACCACAGAAAACTACACTGGCCGTACTTAGGGAAGAAACTGAAATGGCACAGCAAGGGATACAAGGGGACACTGGGTCCACGTTGCTCAAGCAGAAGTTCACCGTAATCAGAAGTGTCTGGATGCTGATGGTAATCACTTTGAGCACCTCTTTTTTTATTTTGAGACAGAGCCTCAAGCTGTCACCCTGGATAGAGTGCCTTGGCATCACAGCTCACAGCAACCTCTAATTCCAGGGCTCAAGCGAGTCTCCTGCCTCCGCTTCCCAAGTAGCTGGGACTATAGGCGCCCACCACAACACCCGGCCATTTTTTGGTTGCACCCGACATTGTTGTTTGGCGGGCCCAGGCTGGATTCGAACCCGCCAGCTCAGGTGTACGTGGTTGGCGCCTTAGCCCGTTGAGCCACAGGCGCCGAGCCTAAGCACCTCTTTTAACTGTGGAAGTCAAACACAACTTGTCTTCATCTTTTGTTATCAGTATATGTTGTGTGTTCTAATTTTAATATGGTTTTTTCCTCTCTTAAAATGTGTATACATTTTTTGGCACCCTCTGTATTTTTTTTTATACACCTGCATCAACAGTTCCCTTATTTCTTTTTCAATTTGAAAGCAGTCACTGTTTATTAATCAGATTACAAAAATAATTACAGTAGATACTTTAGTTCATTCTTCTAGCGAGCCTGTAGATCTGGTCTTCCCTGATGCCAGCATCTCCCCTTTCTACTAAGTAGATTGTCTTTTCCTTCATTCCACCCCGTGGAGACAGTAACTCAAAGGGACACAGGAGGTTATTGGCTTCACTGAAGCCTTTTCCAACAGTATAGATCTCATGACTCACATCCTCCATGCCGATGATGCTATATTTACCAAGAGATCAAGCAATGAAACTGTTACCAGTCAACACAATTCAGCAAGCTCATTTACTGACTTCAGATTTGGGTGCCCTCCCACCCCTGCTGCAAGATACAGTTCTACAGTCTTCTGCATGTTAACGTCGAAGCCAAGATCTGGTGAAGTCAAAGAAGCTGCCACACCTTTCAGACCATCGGGCTCACACTGTCATGCTCACTTCAGCAGCACATACACTAGACATGGGTTCACAGCATTGACACCTCTGATCCTGATGACAAATGCCAATTTGGATTCTGCAGGTTCATAGAAGTTGCGCGCTTTTCTTCTCATCCTAGCCATTCGCATCTAAGTTCTGTACATCTACCTATATTCCTTGTGATAATGCTTAACTTTTTCATAGATAAGCTTCCTCCTTGCCTTTCGAAGCTTCTTTTGGGCAGACTTCTTTCTTAGGAACTTGATCTTCAGCTCTGCAAAATTTCTTTGCTTTTTTAAGGATTTCTGGCACAGTAGGACCCTTCTTTTTCTTTGACACTTTTTATGGTTCTAACTGGAAAAAAGGCTCCAATTCTCTTAAATTGAAATTACTTCTTACCAAAGCTTGCAATTTCAAGGCCTAGATGGGCTTCTATTCATTCTTTGCTAGAACAGAATTCAAAAACATATACTTAAAATTGTAGACTAAGAATACAGAATACAGTAGGTTCTCCAAAAAAGAATATGTGGACTATATATTCTTTGCCAGTATTTGGGCATTTTGTCTTTTTTTGGTTGAGTTTTGAGAGTTTCTTTGTGTATTCCAGATACCAGGCCTTTATCAGCTATGTGATAATCTTTTTTCTCCATTCTACAAACATTTTCTCCATTATGTAAGTTGTCTGTTCATTTTCTTAATAGTGACTTTCAGAGCACAAGTTTGTAATTTTGATGATGTCAAATTTGTCTGTATTTTCTTTGCTTTAGATATCTAAGCTAAGAAACCATTAACTAATTCAAGGTCACAAAAACTTCCAAGAGTTGGGCGGCACCTGTGGCTCATTGAGTAGGGCGCCAGCCACATATACCAAAGGTGGCGGGTTCAAACCCGGCCTCGGCCAAATTGCAAAACAGAAAAATAGCTGGCCGTTGTGGTGGGCGCCTGTAGTCCCAGCTACTCGGGAGGCTGAGGCAAGAGAATCATCTAAGCCCAAGAATTGGAGGTTGCTGTGAGCTGTGTGATGCCACAGCACTCTACCGAGGGCGATAAAGTGAGACTCTATCTCTACCAAAAAAAAAAAAAAAAAGCTTCCAAGAGTTTATAGTTTTAGCGCTAACATTTAGGTGTTTGATCTGCTTTTTGTTTGTTTTTCTTTATTGAGACAGAGTCTCTCTGTGTCCCCAGGATTAAAGTGCCATGGCATCAGCCTAGTTCACTGCAGCCTCAAACTCCTGGGTTCAAGCGACCCTTGTGCCTCAGCCTCCCAAGTATCTGGGACTACAGGCTCGTACCACCACACCTGGCTAATTTTTCTATTCTTTGTAGAGATGGAGTTTTGCTGTGTTGTCTAAGCTTACCCCACAATGATCAACAGAAAACTAACATGACCAAATATGGGGGGGAGGGTCCTACACACATAAAGCAAGTCATTTCTGTAGTGGACACCAGCTGGGTATCTTCCATTTCAATGCGACTTTGACATTCTAATTTCACAGATACAGGACAATTAGAATTGTCATCTACCATTGGAAGTAAAAGTTGGTATAAGCACCTTTACATCTCTACCTGGAGAAATGAGACTGCCCCTCTCCTTTTGATGCCAAGCCCAAGCCCCAGGGTGTTTTCCTTGTGCTTCTGACTGACCAGCTATAAATTGGGGTTCCCATAATCCCTTCCTTGAATGTGATCTGCTTGAGTGTCTCATGAAAACTGGAGAAACACATGTACAGGTGTATTGTGAAGATTATTGTTAATACAAAGGATACAGCTGAAGAGATGCATGTGATGAGGTGTGGGGGAGGGGCATGGAGCATCCACACCCTCCCTGGATGAGCCACCCTCCAGGAACCTCCACATGGTCAGCTGTCCAGAAGCTCTCTGAACTATGTCTTTGGGAGGTTTTATGGGGACTTCATGACAGTAGGACAACTGATTAAACAATCGACTGTCAGCCATCAACCTTACCTTCAACCCCTGCCCTCCTGCTGAGGTTAGGGGATGGGGCTGGAAGTCCTGCTTTGGTCTTTTGGGTGACCAGTCCCCATCCTACAGCTGCCTAGTGGCAATCAACTCGTTGGCATACAAAAGATAGCACTCTGGAGAGTATGACGATTTTAGGAGTTGTGTGCCAGGGATGAAGACTAAATTGCATAAATATATTTTTAGGGACAGCCTCTGTTCTCTCAGAGTAGAGTACAGTGGCATCATCATAGCTCACAGCAGCCTCAAACTCCTGGGTTCGAGCATGATCCTCCTGCCTCAGCCTCCTGAGTAGCTGGGGTACCAGGCCTCCATCACAATGCCCAACTAATTTTTCTAGGTTTTATTAGAGATAGGGCGTCACTGTTACTTAGGATGGTCTTGAACTCCTGAGCTCAAGGAATCCTCCTCCCTCGACCTCCCAGAGTGCTAGGATTACAGGCATGAACCACTGTGCCCAGCAAAGATCAAATACGTATTTCCTCCTATCACAGATGGCTTTAGTTCTTCATGCAGAACTGAAAACCTCCGTATTGTTAGCACTTTTTTTTTTTTTAGTCTTTTACTCTTTAGCATTATTGGACTATGCAGATTCCTTTGGAAGGTGAGACTCCATTGCCAGAGGTGAAACATCCCGTATTTTACATAGGACTTTACTCTTAGAGGACTACTTTGTACAGATAGCAAGCATCTTTGAATTCATCCCAGTTTTTCATTTTTTTTTTTTATTTTTAAAGGTGGGGGCTTGCTGTGTCACCCAGGTTGGCCTCAAACTCCTAGGCTCAAGTAATCTCTCACCTCAGCTTCCCTTGTTGCTGGGACTACAGGCACATGCCATCATGCCCAGTTTTATCCCAATTTTTTAAATGCACATTTTTTAATATAGAAAATTTAATAAATTGGTCCCACCATTCTAGTTTGTAAAATGCTTTTATTTGATACCTGCCTGTACTTTGTAGCAGCCTTCCTTTCCTCCTTGTCCATCATACCATTTGAAAATTAAGAACAATGGCCAGATGCGGTGGCTCACACCTGTAATCCTAGCACTCTGGGAGGCCAAGGCAGGTGGATTGCTTGAGCTCAGGAGTTTGAGACCAGCATGAGCAAGAGTGAGACCCTGATTCTAAAAATAGTTGGGCTTTGAGGTGAGTGCCTCTAGTCCCAGCTACTTAGGAGGCTGAGGCAAGAGGATCATTTAAGCCCAGGAGTTTGAGGTTGCTGAGAGCTATGACACCACAACTCTACCAAGGCCGACAAAGTGAGACTGTCTCAAAAAAAAAAGAACAAAGTTGCAGAACTTATGACACCTAATTTCAAGACTTAACAAAGCTATAGTAATCAAGACAATGTGATACTGGTGCTGTTAAAAGAAGGCATTTATTAGCTGGGCATTGTGGCGGGTGCCTATAGTCCCAGCTACTCAGGAGGCTGACACAAGAGAATTGCCTAAGCCCAGAAGTTGGAGGTTGCTGTGAGCTGTGTGACGCCACGGGACTCTACCGAGGGGCGGTAAAGAAAAACTCTGTCTCTACCAAAAAAAAAAAGGCATTTAGAGAAATTAAATGTAACAGAGTTAAACAGGTCACCTCAATGGACAGAAAAGTGAAAGTGACATACATAGGGGAAGTGAAGTATAGAAACAGCAACTTTGGTAACAGAAGGGCTTTGCCCTGTTTGAGGTAGTTAAAAAGTTGGCGACTTGTGATTGGCCAAAACTCAACTGCTCTGATAGGTCGAAACTGGGCTACTTGGTAAAGAGCAGGTACAGTCAGTCTGTTTACACATCTAACTAGGTGACAATTCACCACCTATGAAGACATATTTAGGCCAAATTTAAATCATGTAAGAAAACAGCTTTAGATTAAACTTAACAGTGCAAAGATAGACAAATGGATCACTAAAACAGAATAGTGCCCAAAAATAGACCCATACATGTGCAATCGGTAGATTTTCAACAAAGGTGCCAAGGCAATTGAATAAGGAAAGGATAAGCATTTAAATAAATGATGATGGAGCAATTGTATATCCATATGCAAAAGAAATGGGATATCCATATGAACTTATAAATACTTATTTTCTACCATATTAAAAAATCTACATGAAGTGGATTATCTAAATGTAAAAACCAAAACTATCAAACTTCTCAATGAACATATAAGAAAGAATCTTAGTAACCTTGGGATTGCCAATGATTTCTTAAATCTAACACAAAAAGCATGATTTATAAAAGAAAAACTCAAAATTAGATTGTACCAAAATTTGAAACATTGGCTCTTCAAAATATATTTAGGAAAATGAAAAGACACACCACAGACTAGGAGAAAATGTTTGCAATAGGTATGTTTGACAGAGATAGCTCTACAATTCTTTTAAAACTTCTATGCTTGGGCTCGGTGCCCGAAGCTCAGTGGTTACGGCGCCAACCACATAAACCGGGGCTGGCAGGTTGGGACCTGGCCCAGGCCTGCTAAACAACAATAACACCTGTAACAAAAAAATAGCCGGGCGTTGTGGCAGGTGCCTGTAGTCCCAGCTACTTGGGAGGCTGAGGCAAGAGGATCACTTAAGCCCAAGAGTTTGAGGTTGTTGTGAGCTGTGATGCCACTGCACTCTACCAAGGGCAACATACTAAGACTCTGTCTCAAAATAAATAAATAAATAAAATGGGCTCAGCACCCGTAGCACAGTGGTTACGGCACCAGCCACATACACCAAGGGTGGCAGGTTTGAACCCGGCCCAGACCAGCTAAACAAGAACAATGACAACTGCAACAACAACAAAAAAATAGCCAGGCGTTGTGGCAGGCACCTGTAGTCCCAGATACTTGGGAGGTTGAGGCAAGAAAATCACTTAAGCCCAAGAGTTGGGGGTTGCTGTGAGCTGTGATGCCATGACGCTGTACTGAGGGCAACATAGTGAGGCTCTGTCTCCAAAAAAAATAAATAAGGGCGGTGCCTGTGGCTCAGTGAGTAGGGCACCAGCCCCATATACCGAGGCTGGTGGGTTTGAACCCAGCCCCAGCCAAACTGCAAAAAAATAGCCCGGTGTTGTGGCAGGCGCCTGTAGTCCCAGCTACTCGGGAGGCTGAGGCAAGAGAATAGTCTAAGCCCAGGAGTTGGAGGTTGCTGTGAGCTATGACACCTCTGCACTCTACCGAGGGTGACAAAGTGAGACTCTGTCTCTAAAAAATAATAATAATAATAAATAATAATAAAATAAAATGTACTAACAATATTATTAATTATGTTAACAATATCAAATGTATAGCCTCATAGCCCCAAGTCTACCCAGGTGATGAAAGGGCTCCGTGCTCACTCCAAGCCCCAGGATCACCCCATAACAGGTACCCCAGTGGGAGGAAGTAGGAGCAGTTGTCCATATGATTTGTGTCCCTAGGAAGAAGCCTTCAAATTTGGAAGTGGAATCTTTTTAAGAGTAGCTTTTGCTTTGAAGAGTTCCAGTGATAAGTCACTCAGGGATCCAAACATTGGAACTCAGATGTTCTGAGTAAGCTTAGGTGGAGAGACACCTGCATTCTTTCCATTTCTCTAAGAGCCCAAAAGGAAGGGTGGTTGCAAAATGTGATGCAGATAATCCACATTCTTTCCTCCAGGGCACATGGGAAATACAGAGCTGATGACCAACATTCTGTTTCTCTTGTCCCTTTTTCAGGTGGTCATTTCTTTCATCGAAACTCTTTGTCCCCTCGGAGCCTGGTATATGAGAGTGAATTCTCTACAATCGAACCTTCTTTGGAAATGTATGATGAGAACAAAACCTGATTTTTAAAAATGGGTTGTTGGGGGTCATATCTTTTGTGATTTGATTTATGATCACCTTTATTTTGTATTCTTCTGTCAGCGTCTGTTTTGGAGGAATGGCAGAGCTTTCCAAGCACAGGCTGAGGCTCAGGGTTAATTTGCAAAGTTCCCCCATGGGAACTCTGAAGACAGTGTTATTGCCTAAGTGAGCCTTGTGGTATTGCAAACCCACCCAGTGAGCCTGGCTGTTTCCAGGGAAGAGATGAGCTTGGGAGTTATTGTTGATTGCAGACACGTGTCTGACATGCTAGTCTGTCAGGCGGAGTTGAAGTTTTTATAAAATAACTTTTGTGATATCCACTTACAATGTATACTAACTACAGATGCAGGTGAAGCTTCTCACAGATGTCGAATGCAAGTCGTTGCTCCTTGCCCTACTCTATATTCTTTTCTGTCTATTAGTCTACTTCTTGTTAAAGGGCCTCTTTAGTAAAAGGAGTTGAGAGAAAGCCTTGTCTTTTGTACCACATCTGAGACTCTGACCACCCCATTTCCTGCCAGAGCATGGCCACAGGAGATGCAGGCCCCTGGCCGAGATCCGCACATGGGGATGAGCAAGCGTCCACATCATCAGTCTTCAGCCTCATGTTGAGCTTGATGTGTGGTGACAAGTGTATATGCCACCACCTGAACACTGAAGGCCCCTCCGTCCCTGAAGCCTGTGGACTTGTCTACTTGGTGACCACTGAGGAGGTGTGTGCATAGGGAGGTGGCACCCAGGAACACGCCCGGCAGTCTCTCCAGGCACACCGATCTCAGGGGGCATGGCTAGCAGTTGTCAAAAGAAGAACGATCTTGAATGTTTCATTGAGAACACCAGGCCGCCTTCATATTGCAGACACCAGATACACATCCCCCTGCCAGGTTCATCCATCATCCACTCCAGTCCCCTCACCAGCTTCAACCTTGGCATGAAGAAGGCACAAAGAGCATTCATTGTCTGCCACAAAAGGTGGCCAGTGAGGGGGACATCGGGGACATGTGGGCTCTCCCTACCCACCTGAGATGATAGCAAGTTAACATGATGAAAAACTTGTATGTTATGAGTAATCTCAGCATGGAACCATGATGAGCAAATTTATAAAACAAATCTATTCGTCTTTTTTGGGAAAAGGACACACATAGTTGAGTCTGCTTCTCCATATTAGTATGAGCTATGTAAATGTGTAAAGGTGTGCAGAGGAGCTATGTAAATGTGTAAAGGTGTGCAGAGGCTTGTTATAAGAACAGAAACTTCTGTCTCCATATGCCCAGGCTTAGATTTGACAGCAAACCAAGCAGACACGTGAATCCCCACCCTGCTGTTTTTATTGACTGTAGAACGTAAGTTTGAAATGGACACTTGTCATTTTTCCATGTGCAGCTTCTCCTCTTTAACAGCATCTTTTCTTGTAGCATGTCACAAAAATGCCTCAGACACAGGTGTACCCAAAACAAAAACTTCCAGAGAACTGGGATGGTGACAGCCGTTAGCAGTGTGCTGCAGAGTGAACAGCAGCATTTTGTTTCTAATAATTCGAGGCTGGAATGGTGCAGATTTTTAAGGTCTTAGTAGCTTTTGTTTGTTTTTCCTTTTTTAACAGTCTTTGTATTATAAAAAATATTTTTGATAAGCAGTTTCAAGAGAGCATTGTTTAGAAAAACAGGTTTGCCACATTGGGTTCTCAGTGAGAGAATGTGTCCCCAGAAGATTAGAACTCACCAAAAACCAGATCCCAGCATAGCGTTTTCTTCTGATTTGTGCTGTCTTAGCAAGGAATACACATTAAATTCCACATGAGACAGTTTCTTTACTGAAAAGGAATGAAATTTCTTGGGAAGAAATAAAGAAATAAGACTCAGGCCCTTAAAATCTATTAATATAATAGTTGAATTTCTGGGAAATCTGGGGCACGCATTCACTGTAGAATAAACATGGAGGCATTTCTTGCAGGAGAATTTGCTCAGAATAGTGTTCCAGATCCTAGTTTGACACGCTTTTCCTGAGAATCGGGGCCACTTTCCAGCTCAGCTGTAGAATGCCTTGTCTTTGTCACAAGGGACACTAACTTCACCATCAAGGTCATGTTTAGGAGTAGAAAGGATGGCTTTTTTTTTTTT
>CAUYRH010051418.1:0-12107 GCA_963574655.1 Perodicticus potto
ACCATGGAATACTATGCAGCCTTAAAGAAAGATGGAGACTTTACCTCTTTTGTGTTTACATGGATGGAGCTGGAACATATTCTTCTTAGCAAAGTATCTCAAGAATGGAAGATAAAGTATCCAATGTACTCAGCCCTACTATGAAGCTAATCTATAGCTTTCATATGAAGGCTAAAACCCAGTTATTGCACAAGAAATGGGGAAAGGGGCAAGGGAGGGGAGGGGAGGGGGGAAGATGGGTGGAGGGAGGGTGATTAGTGGGATCACACTTACAGTGCATCTTACAAGGGTACAAGTGAAAATTACTAAAGGCAGAATATAAATGTCTTCATATAGTGATTAAAAGGCCATGTAGGCTATGTTAAATATTTCAATAAAAATATTTCGGATTGTCTATAAAGTCAGCACATTGTGCCCCATGATTGAGCCAATGTACACAATTATGATTTAATAAAAATTAAAAAAAAATGAATCATTCACTATGATAAAGTGGGATTTATCCTTAGGATGCAAGAATGAGTCAGCACACATCAATCTATAAATGTTATCTGCCACATTAACAGAATGAAGGACAAAACCCTGTATGATTAGATGCAAAATAAGCATACAACAAAATTCAATGTCCTTCCATGATAAAACCTCTCAACAAATTAGATATAGAAGGAATGTACCTTAATACACTAAAGCAAAATATACATGACCACAGATAACATTATACTCAACTGTTAAAAGTTGAAAGCTTGTCCTCTAAGATGAGGAAGGAAGAAGATAAGGTTGCCCAGTGTTTTGCAGTGATCAGGTCTATGCAAACCTACCTCAAAGGCAAAGGGAGCTGACAGACCAAAGAAAGAGGCTGTAGAGTCCAGTTTCTCGGAAAGAAACATTTCACAGGGACTCATGAACAGAAGCTGTATCATTGGAGAACACAAGAAGGTGGATCTTCATACTACTGTTACCCACCAACCACAGAGCTTATGCATGTGTACCATAGGGAATTTTTCTAAGGGCAGGATTTATAGTAAGTATCTTAGAGGCATTCCAAGAATTAAGGAATCAACATGGTGAATTAAGATCCAAGATGGAATTGCTTTAGCCTCCCCACCCTCTCTTGCCAATTCTGTTCAACATAATGCTGGCAGCATATTTAGCCAGACCAGTAAAGAAAGAGAATTAACTGGGTGGCGCCTGTGGCTCATCGAGTAGGGCACCGGCCCCATATGCCGAAGGTGGACGGCACTCCACCGAGGGCGATAAAGTCATGTCTTTTACAAAAAAAAAAAAAAGAAAGAAAGAAAAGAAAAGAAAGAGAATTAACTAAAAGACAACCTAAATCAAAAGGAAGATGTTAAATTGTCTCTGCTTGCAGATAACATGATTTTATGTATAGAAAACCCTAAAGAATTTATTCACCAAAAAGCCGTTAAACTAATACATGCTTTTAGTAAAATTTCAGGACACAAAATCAATTTATAAAAATCAGTCCTGTTTATGTACAATAGCAACTGTCTGAAAAAGAAGTCAAGAAAACAGTCTTATCTATGATAGCTGCAAAAAAAAAAAAAAAAAGAACCCAACAATAAAATACTTGGAAATAAATTTAAACCAAGGAAGTGAAAGACCTATACATTGAAAACTATAAAATTTTGATGAAAAACTGAAGAAGACACAAATAAATGAAATGATATCTCTTGTTCATGGATTGAGAGAATTAATACTTCTAAAATGTCCATGATACCTAAAGCAATCTAAAGATTCCATGCATTCCATATGAAAAGTCCAAGGTTGTTTTTTAGGAAAAAAAAAAATCCTAAAATTTGTGTGGAGTCACAGAAGACCTAGAAGAGTGAAAGTAAACTTGACTAAAAAAAACAAAGTCAGAAGCATCACATAGTTTTCAAAATCTACCACAAAACTGTAGTAATCAAAACATAAATAAGTTGGCAAAGGATATAAATAGACATTTTTCAAAAGAGGGTATACAAATGGCCAACATGCATATAAAAATGCTCAAAATAACCAATCATCAGAGAAATGCACATTAAAACCACAATGAGATATCATCTTATACTACTCAGAATGACTCTTGTTAAAAAGTTAAAAAATAATAGATGTTACTGAGATAGCAGGGCAAAGAGAATGCTTATAAACTGCTAGTGGGAAGGTAAAGTAGTACAACCTCTATGGAAAGCAGTATGAAATTTCTCAAAGAACTAAAAATAGAGCTACCGTTCAATCCAGCAATCCCACTAGTAGGTATTGACTCAAAGGACAGAAATGATTATATCAAAAAGATAACTGCACCTCTTTGTTCATTGAAGCACTATTCACAATAGCAAAGGAGTCGCATCAACCTAAGAGTTCATCAGTGGATGAATGAATAAAGAAAATGTGGCATAGACACACAATGGAATACTGTTTATCCTTTAGAAAGAATGAAATCAGGTCTTTTGCAGCAACATGGCCATCAGTTTCAGTGAAATAACTCAGAGACAGAAAGTCAAATTCTACCTGTTCTCACTTATAAGTGGGAGCTATTTAGCTAATGTGTGCACATGAGTTTAGAGTGTTAAATAACATTTGAGACTTGGAATAGTGGGAGGGCAGGAGAGAGGTGAGGGGTGATAAATTACTTAATAAGCACAATATACATTATTCTGGTTATAGTTATATTAAAAGCCCAGACTTTGCCACTGCTCGATATATCCACAGAAGATATTTGCATGTATACCCCTTAAATTTACACAAATAAAGCAAAAACAGAAGGTTGGTACTAGACACCTAGACCAATGGAAGAGAATGGAGAGCTTAGAAAGAAATCCATATATTTACAGTCAATTGATTTTCAACAAACATGTCGAGAACATGCAATAGTGAAATGACTGTCTCTTCAATAAATGGTGCAGGGAAAACTGGATAGCCACATGCAGAAGAATGACATTAAATTTCATCTCACATCATATACAAAAATCAGCTCAAAATGGATTAAAGACTCCCATATAATACCTGAAACTGTAAAACTACCAGGAGAAAACATAGGGGAAAAGATTTATGATATTGTCCTACTCTAGGCAATCATATTTCGGTTATGACCTCAAAAGAACAAGCAACAAAAGC
Organism: Perodicticus potto; assembly: GCA_963574655.1. Classification (NCBI taxonomy): domain Eukaryota; kingdom Metazoa; phylum Chordata; class Mammalia; order Primates; family Lorisidae; genus Perodicticus; species Perodicticus potto. Next base: position 3,115 of record CAUYRH010051418.1, read on the forward strand.
AAAAATAGACAAATGTGATTTCTGCACAGCAAAGGAAACAATCAAAAGGGAGAAAAGACAGCATGTGGGATGAGAAAAAAATTTGCAAACCGTATCTCTGCTAATGGGTTAATATTCAAAATATACAGAGAGTGCCGAAAAGGCAAACATATTTTAAGAAAGGAAAAAACTGTATTAAAATTGTAATACTCATTGTATATCGGTTAACAAGAGATGGATACAAGTCACACTGAGCACCTCTTGCAAAAGTCAAATGAGACTTGAGTATTACAGATGTAATAGTGCTTTCTTTCTTAAAATGTGTATACTTTTTTGGCACCCTCTGTATAAGAAACTCAAAAGCAAGAAAGCAAAAAACTCAACTTTAAAATGAGCAAAGAACCTGGATAAACATTTCTCAGAAGAAGACATACAAATGGCCAACAGGTATATGAAAAAAAAATGGTCAACTTCACTAATCATCAGGGAAATGCAAATTAAAACCACAATGAGATATCGACTTAACACTTGTTAAAATGGGTATCATCAAAAAGATGAAAGATAGGCTCGGTGCCTGTGGCTCAAGTGGCTAAAGCGCCAGCCACGTACTCCTGAGATGGCGAGTTTAAATCCAGCCTGGCTCGCCAAACAACAATGAAGGCTGCAACCAAAAAATGGCCTGGTGTTGTGGTGGGCGCCTGTAGTCCCAGCTACTTGGGAGGCGGAGGCAGGAGACTCGCTTGAGCCCAGGAATTGGAGGTTGCTGTAAGCTGTGATGCCATGGCACTCTTTCCAGGGCGACAGCTTGAGGCTCTGTCTCAAAAAAAAAAAGAAAAGATGCAAGATAAATGTGAAGCTAGGGAACCCTTGTACACTGCTGGTGGGAATGTGAATTAATACACTCATTATGAAAAACAGTATGGAGGTTCTTCACACAACTAAAAATTTAGAATTAACAGGAGATCCAGCAATATACTTTTGGGTATATACACAAAGGATGTGAAATCATATCTTAAACTGCTATCTGCACTTTCATGTTCTTACCTTATGACTCATCACAGCCAAGGTATGGAATCAACCTAAGAGCCTACCAATAGATAGGTACAGAAAATATGGTGTATATATATATATATATATATATATATATACCATATATACACACAATGGAATATTATTCAGCCTTAAAAAGATGATACTGTCATTTGTGACATAGATGAGCCTAGAGGATAATATAAATGAAATAAGTGAGGCCCAGAAAAACAAAATTCTGCATAATATCACTTACATGTGGAATCTAAAAGAGTTGAACTCACACAGCAGAGAGTAGAATGGTGATTACCAGAGGCTGATGGAGGGAGCGTTGGGAAGCTTTTGGTCAAAGGACACAAACTTTCAGTTAGGCAGGAGGAATATGTTCAAGAGATCTCTTGTACAGCATGGTGATTATAGATAATAGCAACACCTTGCATGGTCTCACAGTTCTTGGAAAGTAGATTTTATGTGTTTTTATCACACAAAAAAGATACCTATGTGAGAGAATGCATATGTTAATTAGCTTGATTTAGCCATACCCAAATGTATACATGCAGACGATTCTTAACTTACGATGGTTCGATTTAATGATGTTTTTGACTTTATGATGTTGCGAAAGCAATACGCATTTGGCAGAAACTGTAATTTGAATTTTGAATTTTGGTCTTTTGCTGGGCTAGCAACATGTGGTACCATACTGTCTTGGGATTTTGGCCAGCGACAGCAAGCTGTAGCTTCCATATAGCCACAATCACGATGGCAAACAACTGATACTCTGCAGTGTACTGTGTAGCTAGAGTTTTGGGGATAATAATGAAAAAAAGAAACAAACTGTACAGTCAAAACTTGGTATCTTCCTGAGGACACTAGGCCTGCTAAATCATCAATGAGTGTGGACACCCCAGCGCCTTCTATCAGGGATTCTTGAGTCCCATCAGAAGCGACAGAAATTGATGGCCCTTTGCTGTGGCTTCCCACCATGCAGCAATTAGTTTCAGTACAATGCTTCAAATGTTCTTCAGGCCCAGTGTGCTATAAGCTTTGTGGGTTTGTGGTGAGGACCCACACAGACCTTCTGTTTGTCACTTTCAGCACAGTATTCAGAAAATGACATGAAATACTCAACACTTCATTATAGAATGGGCTGCAGGCTAACGTAAGTGTTCTGAGCCTGTTTGAGGCAGGCTAAACTAAGCTCCGATGTTTGTTAGGTGAACTGCATTAAACACATTTTGGACTTAGGATATTTTTATCAACTTAATGATCAAGATGGAATCCTGTTGTAAAGAGGAGGATCTGTATAACAAAACATCATGTTGTACACCATAAATAAATACATGATTTTTATTGGAGGAAGAAAGGGAGGGAGCAAGGGGGGAAGGGAAGGAGGTAGGAAGAAAGGAATCTTGTGACCAGGGGGGAAAGTGACTGTGCTGCCAATGAGGGGCCTTGGGCAGGACCCTCTCCTCTTTAGGCCTCAGTCTACCCACCCTTGGGTGAATCAGTTTAACTCATCTGGGTTGATGGGTGGGTCATCGCCATGGGCAATAAGAAGCCCCTGGATGAGGCAGAGACTTGCCTCAAATTCACCCCCTGGCCCTGACTAGCAGAGAGTGCTGCTGGGGATCCAGAAGCTGTTCCCACCTCTAGTGACTATAAGCCTGGCTTCTCTACCCAGCAGTGGGAAGGCAGCCTGAGTCAGGGATGGAATCCTTGCTCTTCAACGGACTTAATGCTCTGCCCCTCAGTTTCTGTATCTATATGATGGGTTGACAACAGGATTCCAGCATGGTTATGAGCAGAAAATGCCAGCACCAGCTCATCACTGACCATCACCTGAGAATTACTCACCTCATCCTTACCCTGATGAGTCAGGCCAAGCTCAGGGCTCAGTGGGACAGCCTCACTTCCTAGGCCATGCCTTGTCTAATTCAGATACTGCCTAGTCCTGAGGTTGTCCAGCATCCAGAGTCTTATCTGCCCTGACGTTTGAATTTACTTGTTGTGGAGCTGCTGACTTCCTACCCGTGGCTGCATGTCCACCCAGACCACCCCTCTGGTGAGAAAGTAGAGAGGATCACATCACTGGCTGGCAGGCCAGTACCCCAGAACTTACTGTTCCACATACTGGCCCACCAATCCCTTTTCAGGTCCTAGAGACAGATGGATGTGCCCAGGGAAACATCACTCACTCAGGGCCTGCCAGGTTGCCCTGCCAGGTGAGTATCACCTTTTCCCATTGTCAAGCCCAGAGGGAGAATGACCCCAAGAAGGGTCTCACAGAAGGGACAAGAATCTTGGAAAACCAGAGATTCTCAGATGTGTGCTAGGTGCCCTTGGGGCTCATATCTGAGGCTCTTGGAGCAAATGTCTCTTCAGATGCTTCTTTCTACTTTGCTGATATCCTCACAAAGAATTGAAAAATTCAGAGTAGGGGATGGGGGAAACATTGAGTGCTGGCCACCTGCTTCTGCTGGCATCTCACATGATTATCTTACGTGCATCATCTCACGTGGTGCTTGCAAACTAGATGGAAGGTTGTCGTTAGAGCCCATTTTATGGAAGAAGAAACTGAGGCTCACGGATAGGAAGAGAGTTGCAGCTTGGAGCCAGGAATTACCTAACACGATCTTGGGGGGTAGAGGGTTCCCTGTCGTGGGAGCTGGGGCTGGAAACCTGTCTTTTGTAACCCAGGAACCCTGCAGGACCTCAGACCATGATGAATTCTGGATGCTGTCACTCTGCTTATCCCACACCTGACACCATCCTCAGGCAAGACAACAGCTTGAGCAAAGGCCTGGAGGTGGGAAATGCACTGCTTGTTTTGGGAATAGAGAGGGGCTGAGGCCAGCTGGGTCAGGGCGGACCTTGTTGGCTGGGAGCGCTGTGGGGACACAAGGAATCAGGGTGTTTTCAGAAGGGCACATGGCTGCCTCACTGAAGAAGGTAGGGAGGAGGCAGGTCAGAAGAGGAGCTGCAGCCTGTGGGGACAGAGCAGCAGAGATGAGGTAGGGTCCTGGGCAGGCCGCAGAGAAAAGCAGTTTCCATTAGGGGGCAAATGTGTCCAACTCTGTCATGACAAGTGAGGGGGCTTTGGGAGGATGTTGTCAGGGACCTCAGTGGTGGTGTCAGAAAGCGCAGGAATGAAAATGGCCTGGTGGACAGAGGGGCCTGGAGGCAGATGCAATCCTCCAGAGGTAACAGGGTTGGTGGGCGTGGGGTTGGGGGAGCAGAGGCTGAGGGTGCTCAGAGATGAGGGATGGTCCAGCCCCAGCACCTACTCCTCAGATGAGTGCTCCCTGGTGTCAGACTTGAGGCTGAGGAGAATTTGTGTGTGGGGGTGGGGGGTGGGGTCGGGGGAGGACTTTGGCCTTTCTCAGGAGGGCAGGGCTGCTGCCTTTCCTTCTGCTCAGCAGGTCTGCACTGGGTTGGATGAGAGGGGGGCTAGAATTAGCATTTCTAAAGTTCCTAGCAAAGAACCACTTTGGGTAGTGCTGGCACAAAGAGGGACAGAAATGGAAAGATGGACAGAGGAGGCCTCAATTAGCATGCCCAGCTGGTCCCTCTTTTTTGCCTGACTCTGAGACACAGGAAGTCAAGGAAGCAGGAAGGCTGGGGCCACTACGGGGGCAACCATGTGAGGCTTGGAATGGTGCATAAGGGTAGGTCTTCGCAGGTCACATCCTGTTCCAGGCCTGCCAGGGACATGCAGGGACATTGTAGGTGGTCAGATGGACAGGGAGGTCTTGTGCGACCTTCAATGCTCAGGCTAACTGCTGGGGGTGGCCACTGGCGATGTGGTCTTTGTGGGCTCAGAAAGGGCCCTTTGTGGTGATTCTTTTGCTCTGCTGTCATTAGAAGCACAGCTGACTCAGTGGCCTTGGGACCACCACACTCCCCTCTCTATTGCCAGGCCTGTGGGCTCATGGTGGGCACCACCACAGCGGAGCTCACCCTGCTCTGCTGTGTGAGCTCTGTCCCCCAGGGACACTTTCCCAGGCTGACCCCTGGCCCAGGGCCCTGGGAGTGGGTGCCAGTGCCCCAGCCCTCCCGGGGAGGAGGCAGTCACAGCTCCTGTCTGGCTCAGAGGTCCACTCAGGGACTATAATTGGCAGGGCCACAAGGAAGGTTTTGTTGACCCTTTGGTGAGGGCAGGCACACAGTGGGAGGGAGTGTCCTTTCATCTCTCAGGCCCCCAATTACCCCCTCTTCTGGCCTGTGCCAGGATGCTTTTAAATAGCAACAGTCAAGGGTCTGAGGGGGCCTTGTGGGAGTATGAGGAGAGGGCAGAGGGGCTGCAGGGGCTGTACATAAAAGCTTGAACATTTGCCCCTGGAGAGGGGATAAAAGAGGCTCTGAGGGGTTTAAAATTAGATGCCTGCTCAGAGAGGTTCCAGCCATGACCCCAGCCCAGGACACCGTGAGCCTCCTCTGGAAGTATGAGCCTCCCCTCTGCAATGCAGGTGTCTACCTCAGGGCCTTCTCCCCACCTTCTGCCCTAGCCTCTCCTGGTGCTTGGAACACGGGGACAGAGGGATGTGGGGAGGGGGATGGATCTTCATCTCTCAAATACCACTGCTCCCTGCCCAAAACTAGGGCTATCTCCTCTGTTTCCTGCCCCATGGACACTCACTGACATGTCACTAGGCCCCCCTAGCCTGAGCACTCCTGGATAGCAGGACTGTCATCTTCAAACCCTTGGCCCCAGCTTACTGTCTGGCTCCCAGAGAATGAAGAGAAGGAGGGATCTCCAATGAAAACCCACTCTCAGCCTCTCGCAGCTTCATCTTTCCTTTCTCCCTACTGTTGATTCCTCTCCTCTCCGGGCCTGTCCCCACATCTTTTGGCTCTGTCTATGCCCTTGCCTTCAACACGTGCTCTGTGGTTCCTGTTCTCTGCCATGGGGACACTTTTTCATGGCTCATGGGGGCCCATTCTGGAGCTCAGCATAGTGTCTAATGTAGCCGTGATCAAAGTGGCCTGGGGAAGAACCCATAACCTGCAGGTGTGTTCCCTACGATGCACCACCAGCATGGCAGGCTCCAGCCATGGGTGCTGGGGTCAGAAATGCCAGGGCCCTGTGAGACCAGTTGAGAACCTGGAGAGCTGGTCCCTGATTCCCTGCACACAGGCTGCATGCTCAGAGGTTATGTGGGCACAGGCCATGTCCACAGCAGTAAACTGGGCACAGAACCTGCCCCGGTGGGCTCTGGGACCAGTGGATATGAATTGACAGCTGTCTTACAGACAGCTGAGTGCTTTTCAAGTCGGCATAAGAGCTGGAAAATAGGTGAGGAAAGGTTCCAAAGCAGGGAAGCAAGAAGGACATGGGTTTGCAGGGGGCTGGGATCCTGGGTGGAGTGGGTGAGGTCTGCTACTGTGGAATGGTCTATAGATGGAGACCAGCCAGAGGAAGCTGCAGGCCCCTGGATGCAGGCATTGAGTTGAACTGAGCCAAGGGGGCAACATCCCTGATTTGGGGTGGTAGGCCACACTGGGGCCACACATCTGCCTCCCATGGGCCTCAGTGGCCCTGAGAGTGATCTGGTGAGGACAGATGAGTCCATGGCAGAAGCCTAGGGCTGGGTGGACCACTGCCCCAGGCACTGAGCAGGATGGAGCCACAGCCCCTAGAGGGCACTCTCTCCCTCCTGGGTTTTACTTGTGGTGGGAGAATATAAGTCCGCTAATGATATCCACATCCTGATCCTTGGAACCTGGGAATATGTGACTTTACCTGTAAAAATTGTACTTGGCAGATGTGATTCAGGCATAGGACCCTGAGATGGAAGATGACCCTGGACCATCCAGATGGGCCTGATATCATGACAAGGGTCCTTATGAGAGAGAAGCAGAGGTTGGACTGATGCAGAGCCACCAGCCAAGGGATGTGGACACTTCTAGAAGTTGATAAAGCTTAGGATAAGGGCTTGTCCCTGGAGCCTCCAGAGGGAACACAGCCCTGCCAAGGCCTCGATTTTAGCTCAGGGAGAGCCATTTTAGACTTCTGACTTTCTGAACTGTAAGATAATAAATTTGTGTTGTTTTAAGCCACTACGTTTGGTATAGCAGCAGGAGGAAACTCATAAATCATCCCTCTGGCCCACTCCAGGTCTTTCCAGGCCACTAGACTGCCCCTGAGTTCCTGGGGCAAGGCCAGGAGCACAGCCACATCAGAAGGCCAGGGCTCTGGCCTCTGCATCGTCAGCCCAAGCTTTCCCTTCCAGACTATGCAAACATTTGTCCCTGGAGAGAAAGTCCAGAAGAGGCTTGAGCACTGCAGGCAGCTCCCAAGCAGGGCTTGGAGGGTGTCAGGTGAATGAGTGAATGTCTGCAGCAGTCAGAGCAGTGACAATGCCTGTACCCGAAATTCAGAACCTTGGTCACAGGAAAGGGCTAACAGTTCCCGGGCCCTTTCCAAGCTCAAAACCAGACAACCGCAAACAGCACTGGCCCTCAGATTCCACTCTGAGGTCAGGTGCCACTGTGGCCTGGAGCCATGCAGAGGCCACCGAGGAGGTCCTTCCTGCAAGAGCCGGATGCTCCAGAGGTGTGGAGCCCTGCATGCACTTCCTCCTGGCCTCTGGTTGTTCAGACTCAAGGGAAATGCAAAGAGAATCCCCTAGAGAGGCCCTTGGGAGTCAACACAGGCCCACATGAGACTGGGACAGAGCAGCAAATTTGGGAAGATGGGCACAAGGGAGCCAGGAAGGCGTAGCTTCAACTGGAGATCACCTAAGAGGACAGAGTCTCCCACTGGATCCAGGTATTCTGTCATTGTGGGTTGTAGAAGGCTTCATTCCTGGGTGCCGCACTGGCCAGGGCCTGGTTCAAGTCTTGGCTCCCCTCTCTAAGAACATCTTTCCACTAGGCTCATGCCTGTAATCCTAGCTCTCTTGGAGGTTGAGCTGGGTGGATTGCTTGAGCTCAGTAGTTCGAGACCAGCCTGAGTAAGCGAGAGACCCTGTCTGTACTAAAAATAGAAAAACTAGCTAGACATAGTGATGCATGCCTTTAGTCCCAGCTACCTGGGAGGCTAAGGCAAGAAGATTGCTCAAGCCCAGGATTTGGAGGTTGCAGTGAGCAATGATGCCATGACACTCTACCCAGGGTGAGAGAGTGAGACTATCTCACAAAAAAGAAGAAGAAACCTTGAATAGTCAAAACCTTGAATAGTTTTAGAAATAAAAACAGAGCAGGAGGAATCACGCTACCAGACCTGAGACTGTACTATAAATTGATAATGATCAAAACAGCATGGTACTGGCACAAGAACAGAGAGATAGATGTATGGATCAGAATAGAGAACCAAGAGATGAACCCAGCTACTTACCACTATTTGATCTTTGACAAGCCCATTAAAAACATTCAATAAAAACATTCCCCATTTAACAAATGGTGCTGGGTGAACTGGCTGGCGACCTGTAGAAGACTGAAACTGGACCCACACCTCTCACCATTAACTAAGATTGACTCTCACTGGATCAAACATTTAAACTTAAGACATGAAACTATAAAAATATTAGAAGAAAGTGCAGGGAAAACTCTTGAAGGAATCGGCCTGGGTGAATATTTTATGAGGAGGACTCCCCAGGCAATTGAAGCAGTATCAAAAATAAACTACTGGGACGTGATCACACTAAAAAGCTTCTGTACTGCTAAGAACACAGTAAGTGTAGCAGGCAGACAGCCCTTAGATTGGGAGAAAATATTTGCAGGTTATGCCTCAGACAAAGGTTTAATAACCAGAATCCACAGAGAACTCAAGCGTATTGGCAACAAAAGGGCAAGTGATCCCATCTCAGGGTGGGCAAAGGACTTGAAGAGAAACTTCTTTAAAGAAGACAGGTGCACGGCCTACAGACACATGAAAAAATGCTCACCATCCTTAATGATCAGAGAAATGCAAATCAAAACTACTTTGAGATATTATCTAACTCCAGTAAGATTAGCCCACATAACAAAATCCCAAAACCAGAGAT
>CAUYRH010051419.1:0-43709 GCA_963574655.1 Perodicticus potto
CCTCCCATTTGATCCTGCAATCCCATTACTGGGCATCTACCTAGAAGGAAAAAAAAATTATTTTACCATAAGGACACTTGCACTAGACTGTTTATTGCAGCTTAATTTACAATCACTAAAATGTGGAAACAGCCCAAATGCCCACCAACCCAGAAATGTATTAACAAGGTGTGGTATATGCACACCATGGAATACTATTCAGCCATTAAAAAGATGGAGACTTTACATCCTTTGTATTAACCTGGATGGAAGTGGAACACATTATTCTTAGTAAAGCATAATAGGAATGGAGAAGCAAGAATCCTATGTATTCAATTCTTATATGAGAACAGTTGATGACCTAATACACTATGGGGGGTGGGAAGGGGAGAGAAGAGAGAGGGAAAGAGGGAGAGGCTGGGTGGTCATGGTGTGTGACACATTTATAAGAGGGACTTTACCTAACAAATGCAATCAGTGTAACCTGGTTCTTTGTACCTTCAATGAATCCCAACAATTAAAAAAAAAAAAAAAAGAATGCAGGAAATATATATAGATACTACACATATTTATAATTTTATCATTTACTGCATATATTTTATTTTATCATTTACTACTATAAATATATGCAAATTTATTATAGAATTGTAAAATGAACCAAAATTTGCACACACTCTTACAGACCATACATGGTGCCACTCATAGCCCTGAGAAATGTAAGCAATTGTAAAGATGCTACACCAAGTCAAAACTGCATTTGTTTTACTGTAACAATACTGTACTAGTGTGATAAATTTATAGTTACCCTTTCTGCTATTGCCATAAGCTCAAGTGTTGTAAATATCTGCCTAAAACATTGTATGACATTAATCATCTTTGTGTAAGCAATTTGTTTGTCTCTCTAGTAAATTGCATGTTGTAGTGAAAAGAAATCTCTCACAGTTCTTGTTTATTTCTCATTGTGTTTAGTCAATGATGTAAACGTTCGATAACACTACGGGACCCACACTAAGTGCCACCAGTGATGTTGGAAGTGTCCCCAAGAAGCACAGAAAAGTCACGATATTTCAAGAAAAACTTGAATTGCTTGATGTTTTGCATAGATTAAGGCCTATAGCAGCCATTGCTCACTATTTCAAAACAAATGAATCCGCAAAAGGGACCTTTGTGCGAAGAAGAATTTATCAAGCCATTACTGCAGCTATGCCAGCAAGTTTGAAAAACTTGTACTTTTTCCAAAATTTCTCTTATTGAAAACGCAGCTTTCATGTAGGTGCAGGATTGCTATAAAAAGGCATATGTGTAGGCTAATATGATTCAAGAAAAAGTGAAGCCATTTATGACAACTTTAAGAAAACAGAATTTGAAGAGTCTAAAACTGTTTAATACAAGCAAAAGATGGTTTGATAATTTTTGAGAAATTTGATTTAAAAAACAGGAGAAGCATGTTCTGCCAACAAGGGGCAGCAGATGAATCTCCAGATGCCATTAACAAATCATCCTGGAGAATAGATATGCACCTGAAGAGATTTTAATGCAGATGAAAGCACCGTCTTCTGGAAAAAATAACACAAACGATGTTTAGTAGTAAAGAAAGAAAACACCGAAGGAGGGAAGTAGATCTGTAAAGCACATGAAGAAATAATATCTGAAAAGCTTTCTAAATTTGACAAAATACATACATCAGGCTCAAGATGCTGAGTAAATCTCAAACAAAATAATTTTTCTGGCAAGAAGTGAACTCTATTTTGTGCAAATGCAATTGCATTTATGATCAGTACTGTCCTTATCTACATAGCTGTGGAAGGGAAGAGGTAAGTACCAGTAACAGTCTTTTGTTGTACGAAAACAGCCCCCAGCTGAAACAAGCCAGGTGTTTTTCCTGAGGTGAATGGTTAAACTAATGGTGGTTCAGGCATATCATAGACTACTACTCAGCAATAAAAAGAATCAAACTGTAGTACTGATATGTAGTACTGATACTCACAAGTCCCAGATGAATCTCCTGAGAATTATTTGAATAGAAACAATCCCAGAAAATTGCATACTCTCTGATTCTGTCTATGTAACTGTCTTCAATGGACAAAATTAAAGACATGGAGTATAATTAGTAATTATCAGGGTTTCAGGCAGGGGTGGGGATGCGAGGGAAGTTCTTATGCTTGTCAAGGGCAAATAAGGGACCACTGAGGTGTTAAAAATGTTGGCTATCTCATTATAGTACATACACATGACCTGATTGTGATATTATACAGCTCTTCAAGATATTACCACGGAAAGTAAATTGTCTAAAGACCATACTAGATATCTTCATATTATTTTGTACTTTCTAGTTTGTGACTGTCATATAAAAAGTATACATATTTATGGGGTACATAGTGATGTTTCAATACATATAATGTATAGTGATAAGATCAGGGCAATTAGCATATGCATCATCTCAAACATTTACTAAGTCTTTGTGTTGGGAATATTCAATATCCTTCTAGCTACATGCTATTATACAGATGGATACCAACAATTGTATGCACATTTTAAGCAATTTTATGAGAAGCTAGACTGATCATTCCCCAAAAGTGTATGAATTGCAGGTAAAATGAATGTGTGAAGCATGTCTAGGTACATGTGATTGGTAATAGTACTTTTGATTCAACTTTGAAAAGTAGTACATAAATAATACCTCTTAAGATGTGTATACATTTTTGGCACCCTTGTATATTATTGTTAACTACAGTCATCCTACGGTGCTATAGAACACTAGAACTTATGCCTCCTATTAAGCAAGATAAAAAAGATGTCCCTATACAGAATGCATCATGGTAAAATTGGTGGAATCCAAAGAAGGAGAAAAAAAACTTAAAAGTAGCAAGAAAAAGATAATCAAAAGAAAACAATGATAATTTTAAACACTTTTTCTCATGACACAATGGAGTCCATAAGGCAATGGATTAACTATTGACTGCGTTAGGAGAAAAAAAAGAAGTGAACCAGGCAGCGCCTGTGGCTCAAAGGAGTAGGGCACCTACCCCACATGCTGGAGGTGGCGAGTTCAAACCCAGCCGTGGCCAAAAACTGCAAAAAAAAAAAACCCCAAAACAAAAGTGAACCAAGAATCTTCTATCCAAGAAAATTATTTTTTAAAAGTAAAGGTAAAGTCAGAAAATTTGTAGATCAATAAAAGCAGAACATTTTACAAGCAGAACTACCTTATAAGAAATATAACAGGAAGTTCTTTAGCTAAAAGGCAGTGACCCCAAAGAGTGATACTAGTGAATATTAATAAAAAAGAATTTAGGGAGAGGTGGTAATATAGATAATTAAAAAGATGGCACAATGACATATTTCTTGTCCTTTTTCTTGTCATGGAATTATACAAATACTTTTTAACATAGTTTGATAATTTCTAAAAATGTTAGAAATGAAATTACCATATGACCAAGTATTTCCAATCCTAGATAATTAGGAGAGAAATGAAAATATACATATATAAAATATACCTGCACACAAATATTCAGAGCAGCATTATCTATAGTAGTGACATATTGGAAAAAATCCAATTGAATGAATCAGCAAAAAATCGTGCAAATAAAAAGGTAAAGTACTAAATGTCCATCAACTCAGAAATGGATTAACAAAGTGTGGTATGTGTGCTATGGAATACTATTCAGTCATAAAATGATGGTGACTTCACAGCTTTTGTAATATCCTGGGTGGAGTTGAAACACATTCTTTTTTTTTTTTGCAGTTTTTGGCTGGGGCTGGGTTTGAACCCACCACTTCCGGCATATGGGGCCGGCACTCTACTCCTTTGAGCCACAGGTGCTGCCCAAAACACATTCTTCTTAGTAAAGTATCACAAGAATGGGAAGCAATGTTCCAGTGTACTCCATGTGAATGTGAAGCCAGTAGATGGTCTGACGCATGATGACATAGGAGAAAAGCTCATTTGAACTCAAGTTGCAGGGAGGGATGAAGAGGAGGGGTGGGGGTGGGGTGCTCTCACTGAATGGCATGGGGTGGAGATGTTTGGCACACCTTTTATTTGTGGGACATAAGCACAAGAGGGATTCTACCTAACAAATTCAAATATTTTGACCTGTTTGTACCTTGTACCCTCACATTAACCTGAAATAAATTTACTCAAAAAACAAAAAAGAAAAAGAAAAAAAAGGGGCAAAGTACTAACATTTATTACAACATGGATAAATGTGTAAAACATACTAAACGAATAATGGCAGGCATAAAAGACCACATATTATATGAGTTCATTTATATGAGATATCTGGGGTAAGCAACAATACAGAAATACAAAGAAGAATTGTATTTACCAGGATTAGTGGGGACCAATAGACAGTGTTCTAATGGACACTAGATTTATTTTTTACGTGCTGGAACTGATGTTGCAACATAGACAGTGTTAACGGTTCCTTCCATAACTATGAGTATATTTAAAATATTTAATTTCAAAATTTCAATGAATTTTGAAAATTCAACCCTGAAAACAGATAATTTTTATGGCATGGATAGTAAGCTTTGATAAGTCTGTTTTTTAAAAAGTTATAATAAAATTTTTGAAATCCACTTTAAAACTATAAGAAGGAAATGATATAAGGACTAAATCCTTATGAAATATGAATTAAAATAAGGATTGCGAATCAATCATTAGATTAGCAATCTAGTTTTACCTCTGCAGTAAACTTTGAGGATGGCATTTGGCTGTGTTAATTTTTTTTTTCCTTTATCAAGCTTGTTTCCTGTAGCACCCTTTAAATGTGGAGGCTTGCATTGTTAAGCACTGAAGAAATTTTCTTTGTCCATCAATTAGTAAAAATATCCCCTTTCTAGCCCGTGATCTTTCTTACTGTGTGTAAACATATGCATGTGGATATGTATTTGTGCCCATGTGATTCTCAGCTACTTTCTGTAAGTCCCATGAAGATGCACGCTTCACCATGATTTTTATGCACTGAAATTTCTAAGAAACTTGTCAATGTGATTTGTTGTGCTTTCCTTTTATTTAATTCAATCAATGTTAACAAGTAAGAAATGAGTACTGGTACTTTTTTATGTAAGGTAGATTTCACGGTTGCAATTAATCAGAGTACTTTTTATTCACATTGAATCCTACCGTGGTTTACTTTTCTAGCATATTTAAAGAAAAATTTCCATGTCCATATATGAGGAGAAAAACTAACAGAGTGATAAGACCCATTAATGTTAACCAATACCACAGTATATAATTCAATGAGAAATTTATCAAGGACCCGGCTCAAAGCTGGAAGATTATTTTATATTGTCAGTAAATTCATTGCAGCTTTCCCCCTGCTAATCCTTATTAAGCTCAATTTTAAACTGTTGATTCATAGCAGTAATGAAACAATTCATACTTTTCAAATATTCCGTAACACACCTAGATTTTTAATCTACCTTGTTTAGGTAGAAACTTGTTTCTGAAACATTTATAATTGCTGCATACAATATATTTCTGGAAAAAAATTACCTGTTAGATGTATTATTTCTTCATGTTCTCTTTCACTTAAATACCAACTATTTTACAATCCAGCTTCTGTGTTCAGAAGGAAGACACATACGTTAATTATTTTAGTTTTTATTTGTGAATATTCTACAACACTGAAAACTATTTATCTGCTAAACTCACCAAACCCACTAAATGCCACTGAAGATTTAAAAAAGGAGAATGGAATACTCTTTGACCATTAAGAGTGCCTCCGATGTTTCAAATTTATTTACAGGGGCCTTATAATGAAAAGAGAAATGACCAAAGGCTGAGGAGGAAAGACAGAGCAGAAATGGAAACGGCAGGTAAAGAATATGGTAAACGAATCCCCCCAATGCAGCAAAGAGTAGTTATGTTTAACAACACCAACAATGTTGCAATATTATTTTTCTACATTATGATAACTTAGAGAAGGCAGTGAGTGCTAGAATTATATGCCTGTGTCTAATTCAGGCAAGTTTACCCTGTCTATCTATGGAACTCACTATTGCACCTGTATCCACTTGTTCGACACACAGGTGTTGCAGTCTCTATTTAAAAGACTGTCTGCCAGATGAAGACCCTTTGTTGGAGAATGTAAGCCATTGTGATTACAGGCACATAAAACCCACAGAAAGCTGTTTTCTAATCCTCAGTTCCATCTGTTTGGTTGCTAGTCCTCAGGTATAATTCAGACAGGCAGATGTGCCATCTGGGAACTCATCCAAATTCACTTTGGTACTTCCTTTTTAAGAAAAGAGAAGCATTCAATATTGTCTTCAAAAACCAATTCTGTCTCTGCTAGTGTTTTCTCCAATCAGTGGTTATATTTTATTCTCTGATCACGTGTGGAAGAAGTGTAGCTCTTGAGGCTCTGACGTTGGTCTTCTGTCTCCTCAGCCTCTTTTGTCACACAGGTGTGTGTCGTTTTGTGGTTGCTGCCTTTATTAATTCCTCTAAAGAAACTTCTTCAGTTGTGATTGTCGGTCTTTGCCTGACAGCAAAGAGACAGAAGAAAGGTACATAAAATTCCCTATAACATGTCCCCTGCAATTAACCCAACTGTAAAGGCAGTCAATTCCTTTGAATGATTAATACAATAGAAAATGTAGGGCTTTTCCAGTAACCCAACACAACTAGATATCCAGAATGATTGAAAAACCAAATGACCAAGCCAGCAGCAGGGTAGGGGTAACTCCGGCCACCTCTGGCTTGAGGATCTTGCTCAGGGACGTCACTCCCTGGGCACTGTGAAGCAGTGGTGGACTCAGGGACCCAGCCAGGAGGTCTGAGCTAAGGAAGATGAAAACGTAGGAGAGATGCTTGCGTGCAGGCTGGGGTCAGCGGCTAGCCCTCATGCAGAAAATAGGGGATGGGAGGAAGCTGACCTACAATTTTCTGCTGGACTGCCCATTGCAGCTGACTTGAAGAACTTAAATAGATGAGTGGACTCAAGCAGCATCCAGCTGCCAGACTGAATTCCAGGCAGGGTGGATTATCCATCTACTTGGCTGCTAGCAGGTTGCAGTCATTGTGAGACAGAGGAACAGTCCTCAGGGTCTGGGTGTGGCTGTGGCCTGGTGCACCTGCTGAACTCCGGCAACCATTCCGGGGTAAGCTGAGTGTTCCCCACACCACCAAAGGGCCACTTTGTGGGCAGGGGGCACAGTTTGATGTGTCTCTTAAGGAAGCCAGTGAGAGTTGGCAGATCCTAATCCCAGAGGGATTGAATACTGACTAAGCCTCCAGGCTCTGACTGAAGGCAAAGAAGTCAGGAAGACAGGACTGAATCTACTCTACAATTAGAAAATGGCTTTGTGCTCCTTATTATATATATATATAGCAAAAGCTATCTGTGTTCTCCATCTCCTAACAACACCACAGCGCCACCTGGTGTCATGGCAATTGCTATCGTTGTGTCTCCCTCCCTCTCTCTCTCTCTATTTTCACTCCTTTTCTCAAATTTTTCAGGGTTTTTTTTTTTCCTCTTTGTTGTTGGTTTTTTTTGTTTGTTTTCATTTGGTTACAATTTCATTTTTATTTTTCCCTTTTTATTTTCTTCAATAGAAAGGGCTCCTCCATTTTGGTTATGTTTTGCAGTACCTTTCATTCTTTTTTTATCTCCTTTATTCTCTCTTTTGTAGAGATTTTTCTACTTTTCTCATTTTTTTCCACATAAATTTCTCACATAACAGCTAAGATATCCCTTTCCCCCCTTACCTTATATAATTATATCTTTAATATTCTTATTTATTTATTTTTTTCTTTTCTCTGAGTACTGTGGGGGTCATGGCATAGGTATGGCTCAAGGAGGTCACAAGCTCATAGTCTAGGGTGTCCATTTAGCTTCAGCCCTGGGAAAGATGGCATTGGTAGGTCCCCATTGTGTTACACTGCTGTGTTTTTTTCTTTTTTTTTTTTCTTCTATATTTGGTAGAAATGAGTTCCTGCTATTTCCCAGCTTAATAAGGAGCTCATGACTTTGAGGGACCTACCCAACCTGTCCTTACAAAGAACTAGATTTGCTGGTGTAGCCATAGCACCCTGCTGATCACCACCCTTTCTCCTGTCCCTCTCCTTGTCTCTTTATGTGCTTCTTTTCTCATTCTCTTCAATTCTCTTCTTTCACTTCACATTTTTCTCTTTCTTTTGTCTTTTCTTTCTCTCTTCTTGTTATTTATTCTTTGTACTTTTAGTCTTATACCAAAAGAGCATGTTACCACCTAAGCTTCAAATTCAATTCAAAGAAAGGAGTTAGTGAGAAGGAAAAAGTAGGTAGAAGAAGTGAAAAAGAAGAAAACACACATAAGGAGGAACTAATAAAAAAATTCTGTCAATATGAAAATACAAAACAGAACACCCTCTTCCGCCCCAAGAGACCATGAAGCAACTACAGAGGATTCCACCTATAAAGAATTAATTGAAATGACAGAAAGGGAATTTAAAATATATATGACAAAGGCAATAAAGATAATTGATGAGAAAGTGGAAAAAAAGAACCAAAAAATAGATGAAGGATATGAAGAATATAAAAAGGCTATGGCAGAGCTTAAGTAGTTGAAGAAGTCAATCAGGAACTTAAAGATACAGTAGAAAGTATTAATAATAGATTAGACCATACAGAAGAAAGGATATTGGAGCTACAGGATAAAGCTCTTGAGGTAACTCAGGTAGTTAAAGAGGCAGGAAAGAGGTACGAGAAAGCAGAAAATTCATTCAGAGAATTATGTTACTTCATGAAGCATTCAAACATACAAACTATAGTTATTCCTGAAGGGGAAAAAGAATGCCCCAAAGGAATGGAAGCCCTATTGGAGGACATCATACATGAAAATTTCCCAAGTTTCAGTAAAGATTCTGAAACACTCCTTTTAGAATGATATAGAACTCTGGGTTGTGTGAACACAAAGAAAGCATCTCTAAGACACTTTGTCATGAACGTGTCCAAATGCAAGGAGGAAGAGACAATTCTGCAAGCAAACAAGAGTTAGTGCCAATTGATCTATGGGGAGAGATTCATCACGGTGACAGTGAACTCTTCAGCTGAAATTTTGTAAGCCAGAAGAGAATGGTCATCTATCTTTAACCTTAAACAAAACAATTTTTAGCCCAGAATTCAATATCCTACTAAAGTAAGCTTCAAAATTGATGGAGAAATCAAATCTTTTACTGATATGCAAACACTGAGGAAGACCAGCTGTACAGAAAATACTTAGACCTATTCTCCCCACTAACAATCACAATAAATCACCAGAAACTAAAGGAAAAAACCTAGCTTCCACAATGGCACAAAGATAAAACTAACAGACTCTCACAAAATAAGATGAATAGAACTCCACCACCTGTAACAATTCTTTGAAAGGATGTTAAGGACTTCAGTTCTCCACAGAAAAGGCACAAGCTGGCTGATTTGGTAAAAAAAAAAATCACAAGCCATCCAAATTCTAAATGCAGAAAACACACCTAACCTTGAATGACAAAACAAAATTCAGGGTAATGGGATTAAACAATATTTCAGGCAAATGGAAATCAGAAGAAAGGCTGGGTCACAATCTTATTTTCATACAAAAGTGGGAATAAAGCAACTAAAGTTAAGAAAGACAAGGATGGACACTTCATTCTGGTCAAGGGAACAACATAAAAGGACATTTTGGGTGGCGCCTGTGACACAAATGAGTAGGGTGCCAGCCTCATATACTGGAGGTGGTGGGTTCAAACCTGGCCCCGGCCAAAAATTGCAAAAAAACAAAAAAACAAAAAGAAAAACAAAAACAGGACACTTCAATTCTAAATATTTAAGCAACCAAATTAAATGTTCCCAGGTTTCTGACCTTGATTGGACTAAGCAATATGATATCCCATAACAACATAATACTTGGAGACTGTAATACCCCTTTGTCAGAACTGTACAGATAATCTAAACAGAAACTGAACAAAGACACAAGGGACTTAAATGCAACTCTAGAAAAATTAGGCTTAATAGACATATATATAACAAACTATCAGAAAGCTAAGGAAAGCACATTCTTCTCATCAGCCCATGGTGCATACTCCAAAATAGATGATATCCTAGCATGCAAATCAAACCTCAACAAAATTAAAAGGATAGAAATTATACCTTGTATCTCTCAGACAATGAAGCAATTAAGGTAGAACTCAACTCTAATAAAAATATACATCACCACACAAAGGTATGGAATTAAACAATCTTAGGCTGCATGAAAGTTGGGTAAAGAGAGAGATAAAGGAGAAAATTGCTAAATTCCTCAAACATAACAATGAGGAAGCCTTATAGCCTCATTGTTATGAGGAGGTGTGTTATGTTGTTGTGGGATACTGTAAAAGCAGTCCTAAGAAGAAAATGTATTGCATTATCTAAAAAACAGAAACAGAGCACACCAACAACCCAATGAATTACTTAAGGAAATGGAAAAGGAAGAACAATCCAATCACAACCTAGTGGAGGAAAAGAAATAACCAAAATAAACCAGAAGTAAATGAAATTGAAAATAAAAAAAAATTATTCAGAAAATTAATGAAATAGAAAGTTGGTTCTTTGAAAAAACAAATAAAATTAGTAAATCATTGGCTAGATTAATTAGCGATAGAAAAGTAAAATCTTTAATCACCTCAATTAGGGGAAACAACAACAGATAGTACAGAGATACAAGAGATTATCTCTGACTTCTGCAAGAAACTCTATGCCCAGAAATGTGTCAATGTGGAGGAAATGGACCAATAATTTTAATCCCACTATTTCCCCAGACTTAACCAGAAAGAAATAGATATGATGAAAAGACCAATATCAAACACTGAGATCAAAGAAATAATAAAATATCTTTCAACAACAACAATAAAAAAAATCCCTGGACCAGATGGCTTCACTCCAGAATTCTATCAAATCTTCAAAGAAGAATCTATTCCAAAACACTGAGAAGGATCTTTCAAAAACATATTCTATGCAGCAAACATCACCCTAATACCGAAAGTAGGAAAGGACCCAACCAAATAGGAGAATTACAGACCAATTTCACCAATGAATGTAGATGCAAAAATACTCAATAAAATTTTACCAAATACTTTATAGTTACACATTAATAAAAATTGTGCATCATAATCAAGTAGGCTTTATCCCAAGAATGCAAGTCTGGTTCAACATATACAAATCCATAAATGTAATTCACTGTGTCAATAGATGCAAAAACAAAAACATCTGATCTTCTCAATAGATGCAGAAAACATGTTTGAAAAATTATTTGGCATCCTTTTCTGACAAGAACATTTAAGAATATAGGTATATGTGGCACTTTTCTAAAACTGATTGAAGCCTTGTACAACAAACCCACAGCTAATATCATACTGAATCGAGTAATACTGAAAGCTTTTCCACTTAAACCAGGAACCAGACAAGGCTATCCACTATTGCTACTACATTCAACACAGTGCTGGAAGTTCTAGCCAATGAAATCAGGCCATAGAAGGATATAAAGGGTTTCCAAATGGTGACAGAGGAGGTCTAACTCTTCTTCTTTGCCAATGACATGATCTTATACTTAGAAAATTCCAGAGACACAACCACAAGACTCCTTGAAGTGATCAAGAAATACAGTAATGTCACAGGGTATGCAGTCAATGTCCACAATCAGTAGCCTTTGTATATGTCAATAATAGCCAAGTTGGGAAGCTAATCAAAGACACAATTCCCGTCATAATAGCTTCAAAGAAAATGAAATACCTAGGTATATACCTAACAAAAGAGGTAAACAACCTCAACAAAGAGAATATTGAAACTCTAAGAAAAGAAATAACAGAAGACATTAACAAATGGAAGAACCTACCATGGTCTTGGCAGGGAAGAATCTACATTTTCAAAATCTCTATACTTCCCAAAGCAATCTAATGATTCAACGCAATTCCCATTCAAATACCAACACCATACTTTGAAAAAATAGAAAAAATAGTTCTTCTTTTTGTATGAAAAGAAAAATCAGAAAAAATAGCCAAGGCCATTCTTAGTAATAAAAACAAAACTGGATGTATCACTCTACCAGATGTCAGGTTATATTACAAGTCCACAGTGATCAAAACAGCATGGTATTGGCACAAACATAGAGACATAGACATATGGAAGAGTAGAAAATGAAGAGACGAAACCAGTCTCTACTTGCCATATGATCTTTGATAAACCAAACAAAAGCATAAATTGAAGATTAACTCTTCAGTTATTTCTGGCCTGTGGTATTATTAACGAAGATAGGCTAGGTCATGCTATCATAATTAAATTAACCCTGAGATCCCAAATGCTCTAAAAATGCTCTCCAAGACAACCACTCAGCCCAGAATCATGCATGTGTCCTTACAATTATTTGATTAGAATGTATCAGATGATATTTAATTATCAGTTGGGAACAAAAAGTATAACTTTCTTGGAAGGATAGCAAACTAAACACTCACAGATGTCAACAGTCTTCACCCACGGGGTACATTACTAAGCATTACTCCACAGTCAGTTGATTCTTTCACTTCTGCATTGTTTCCAATTAAGCATGAGTTCCTGTGAAGAAAAACAAAAGCCCATGTTGTCATTATTTCTTGACATGTCGTGCATTCAAATTTGGATGTATTTTTTGTGAACCCAATAATAGCTATGTTACCTCTATCTAAAATATGCATTTAGCTATTTAGACAAAGTGAGTACATATTAAGTCCCTTCAATTACAAAATATTGATTTTCTTTTTTAAAAGAAATTTCCATCACTGACTTAGTGATGCCTGACTTAATGAAATGATGGCAGGACCATGGTTGGAGAGGTCAATTGGATGGATGAAAATGTGGTGGCAGATGGTGACATGGCGTGTGGGAGATAGAGTGGTGTGAGGGGGAACACACAAATAGAAATAAAAAGATTAACTATAGGTGACAGCTGCTGGTGAGCGAGTTGACAGATTTTTTTCTGGTGTCCAAGACTTTCACCACACTTGCTTTAGAAATAGAAAATGTGAAACCAATCTTGGCACTTCTGATCTGTTTTGGCACTACCCAGAGGCTTTGCAGTATTGTGATCAGTACAATAGGCCAAGAATTCATCTTTTGAAGTAGTTTACAATTCTTAGAACTACCGTGAACCAAGTGCTGTTGTCCCCTTTTCTTTCATCTCTTTACATAATTATTAAAGAAAAACTCAAATCTTTCACCAAGAAGGAAGCAATGTCAAGGGTTTTAAGTTGCATTTAATTGCAGTCTTACAATAATCCATTGTTATGGATACCATGAAGTTTATTGAATGTTGTCAGAACTGACATCATTTAATAGCAACAATACTATTCATAGTTTTAATATTTACAAATTCTCTAAAACAATATGTGGCACCTAGTAAGACATAGCGTTTGTTAAATATATAAAATTTTATATATTTGTTTGTTGGTATTATCTTTCTTAAATTACAAGTAACTGTGGTTCTACCAAGTGAAATACAAAGGAATTTTCCATAACTATTTGCTGTTTATGATAAAGTTCTAAATTTTTTGGAAAACAATTTAAGTAAATAAGATTATTCAAGTTAAGCAGGATTTAATTAGGTTTGCTTTGTGGAGGAGAGCAAGTAATAGCTTCCAGTTGAGAAGCATAAAGTATATACAAGCAGAATAAAATGACAATAAAAAGATTTAAGATTTTATATCTCTTTTTATTTTTTATAGGATATGAAATCTTTAGTGTTTAGAAAGCTTTGAGATTTCCTGGAAGAAAGAAAAGAAAAAGAAAAAGATACAATATAAATAACTGATGATAGAGTATTTATCTGGAGAGAAAGGGCTGTTTATTTGCCTTAATATAGAAATGCGTGTACCTTCCCTCCACTCAGTATCAACCTTGACAAATTTCGGGGCTTACAAAATGAAAATAGGAAAAAAAATTATGAAGTGAGAGAGGTTGCATGTGAGGTGATTCAATTATGAGGACTGAAGTCCCCTAAAAATTTTCAGTGTTACTATGTATTACAGTAAATGCAGTTTCAAATGACAATGTCATTTTTACTTAAGAGTCTCACTGTAGTTTAGTAGAAAAATACTTGCACCCTAGGACATCAGAAACAGAGAGTGATATTTTGATGTTAAATATAATAAGTTAAGGTGACTCCAAAAAGTCACATGAATAGAAATGTGAAGGGTCAAAGAACTCAATTATCCTCAAAGACTTTACTACATCTTAGAGGCAATGTAAATGCTAAAGAGTGTAGCTGGATTACAGAGGAATAAAAATACGTATTTATTCCCTAATATAATGACCAATATTCTTTTTGGTGAATAATTCACTAGTCGGTGCGTACATTGTACGGTGAAATGCACATTGGAGGGTAAGTAGACCGTCGATATAAGTGATGACTATATCTTAGTGATATTTTACTTTAGCAATATTATGGCCCAAACTTCCACCTTTTAGTCATGGTGCTTCAAAGTCATTACAACCTATTTTAAAGTGTCCTATTTTCCACAGATAGCCTTCTTTCCCTCTTTTTAAATTATTGTGCATTATGTGTAGATACTCTGGTATGGTTCTACTGAATACACTATAGCAAGAAAGGTAAATTATTCCCTTAAAACTGAGAGATCCACTCACTGAATGGGAAACGTTACACCTGAGTTTCAAGAGCAGCCGTATTTAGTAGCAAGAATGTTAAGGTGTACACAGAGAGAGTGCAGGCATCTGAAACAAAGCTTTCTGACCCTTCTTACTTATGACACTCTGTTTTACAATTTATTTTCCTTTGATATGTTTTTCCTACTATTTTAATTAAATAATCATTGAGGGTATCTACTTAGCATTTTTCACCTTCGCTGGGCTGTCAGGTTCAATGTCTATCTTATTGATCACTCTGTTCTGATTACCTAGAATATTACTTAACTGATCAAGTCTCGCTTTGCACATATGAATAATAGGACATAATAAAATATCTTTTTTGGTAAATATTATAGAATTACAGTTATACAGAATTAGAGTGTGGGGTTCTGGAATCTGACAAAACTATTTTCATTTTATATATGGCAATGAGTAATTGTGCTGTGAACCTGATAAATTCCCTAGAATCTCCAGTAAAGACTTTTTTTCAGATACTGTATTTTTCGTTCTAGAATTTCAGTTTTTGAATTTGCAGAGTTCTTTCTCATAGATTGTTTCTTACGGATACTGGCTTGTCTCTTCCAGTATCTGGGTTATTTTAGGGTCGTCGTCTATTGATTTCCCAGGCCTAGGAAACGTACATCAACTTGACCAGGCCCGGAATCTCAGGGGCTTGCTGATAAGCCTCAAGTGCAAGGGGAGGGAGACAGAGGCGTGGAGACACGGCGGCGCTCCCGGAGCTGGCAACCTTGAGGTGTACCCCTACTGTTGTCCTGTCCCTATGGCCACTAGAGCCTCCACGCCCCCAACCCCCACAAGCCTCCAACCCACTGGGTACTGCACTCTCAACACCCCCATGGTGGACTGGGCTGGTCCTCTCCTCAGCGCCAGCTGCACTGCTGGGGTGCCACCCGCCTTGTACCAGTGCCATGGTTCCTTTTTACTTTTGTGTATCTTCCAGACATTTTTAATTACACTAGCCTATTTTGCTATGTATATTGTGCATTTTTTGCCCAAATTTTTGAGTGAAAATAAGAAAGTGCATTATATACGGGTCGTACATCTCGGGAGCAGGGAAGCCCAATGGCCTCCCAGGCTGCCGTGCCCACCCTCCCGCCTGGGCCCGGCAGTGCTCAGGGTTCCAGTCCAGAAGGATGCAGTCTAGGGGGTCTGGAACAGGCTCCACAGAGGCGACAGTCCTGGGAGAGAGCGGTGGCGCGGCTGGCAAGGTGGGCGCAGCCACTTAGGGCGGGGGCTAAGGCCCCAGGCCTGGCCTTGGAGAGGGGTCGTGGACGCCTCTCAGGCCCTAGTGACCCTCCTGCCCAAGGACAGAATTTTTTAAGAGGCTCTCACCTCATCTGCCGTGGGTGTGGCCATCTCCACCTCTGCCCTTGAGGAGGTGGGTGGAAAGGGTGCCCAGGAGGGCGGAAAAGGACAGTACGATATGCATGTTTAGAAGGCGAGCATTAGCCTTCTCCTGGCCACTGTTTTCTCTAGGGGCGTGTCCCTGAAAGTTCGGCCAAGAACGTGGGTGTGCATTGTACACGGGATAGCATACACAGCAAAATATGGTATATTTTGAAGATTGTGAACAATACATTGCATAGACTCTGGGACTTGTTATTTTTATCAGAGGAATATTGAGGCTTTGTTCATTTTACTAGACTGTTATCTTGGGTGAATTCAAAACTCTAAAGGACATTGCCTGTAGGGTGCAGCCATTGCAATCAATGGTCACTGCCAAATTTAGTTGGCTGTTTAAAGTCTGCCCGTTAATTTGTACTGCAGAGACCAACTAATGAGTTGGGAGAAATGCAGAACTTGGGGCCACCTCTCTATGAGTTTCTTTTTGTACAACTTCACGTGGTGGAACCCCTGATATTTGTCCTCTAATTTCTAAAGTCATTAAGATTGTCCGTTCTATCCAAGTTTTGGCTGCCTGTCATGAGGAAATAGCTGAAGGCTTCCTTTAGGCAAAAAGTGATAAATATAGAAAAATCATTTAGGGCCATTCCCATCTTCCAAATGTTGATCTTTATCCAGGTTCCTCTGGTTTTAGGTGACACACCAACGCCATGAGATCATGCTTTTTTTTTTTTTTCTAATGTTTTGTTTTAGGGTTTATAACCAACAGAAGTGTGAAACAACCAGGTTACTCCACCATTACCAAAACCTGAACCCTACTCCCTCGACCTTCTAATAATTATTGTCAACATTTGCTTAAAACAAAAAGCAGAATAGTAATCATAATCCCTACATAAGGTGTGGAAATCATTGATCTAAATGATACATATCAATTCACAGCACTCTGTGACCTGGCTGATGAATGGTAATCTGAGTGTCTGAGGCACTGAATGTGGTAAAAACAACAATAATAGTATGTGACAGAGAACTAAAGGAAAAAATATGTAGCACTTTAAAAGTAGTAGTGTAGGGGGCAGTGCCTGAGGCTCAGTGAGTAGGGCACTGGCCCCATATACCGAGGGTGGCAGGTTCAAACCCGGCCTGGAAGAAGTGCCTCAAAAATTAGCCAGGCGTTGTGGTGGGCACCTGTAGTCCCAGCTACTCGGGAGGCTGAGGCAAGAGAATCGCCTAAGCCCAGGAGTTGGAGGTTGCTGTGAGCTGTGATGCCACGGTACTCCACCGAGGGCGATAAAGTGAGATTCTGTCTCCACCAAAAAAAGAAAAAAAAAAAAAGTAGTAGTGTATTATGTTCTCAGGGCGAAGTCATTTGATGAATATTTGGACAATAAGAAAAACATTAAATTGACGTTTATATTATTTGTCTAAATATTTATTTTTTTTCTGGAAATCAAACCCATTCAGATATAAGTTTTAGTTAGTGTGCAGTATTGGGTTCTTAAAGCACTTTCATTAATCAAAGAACGTAGCATTTCAATATTATATTTTTAAGATAAAATCTTGGAAGTAGTCTAGTAATAACTATCATCTTTACTTTTTTATAAGAATATTGACAGAGTTGAAGAATAGTTGTATCAAAAATAAATATAGGAAATATTTAAATCAGCCAGTTGGAGAACTTGAGTATCATTAGAAACTTCCCATTCTCTGTGTCACCTTCCCTCATTATTTCAGATTCTAGGGAAGCAGTAATCAGTTTTTCTGCACTCAAGAGATGATGCTGATGATTCTGTATGTTGCATTTGCAAAGAATTTTCTATTTACAATGTAACTTAATTCTTATTAATATAATGCCATTGTGAAGACGGCTTCCCACCTGTATGGTTCTTCATTGTACTAATGAGGCTTATCATCCCACCTCTTTGCCTTTACTTCTATCACTGGGAATAATGAATACACATAACAAAACCACAAATTACATTTGATGACATGATTAAATATGAAATAATTACTAGATTTATAGTCACTCTGGCTCCAGTTACTGAATTTACTTTGAGAGAGATTTAGAGCAATTTTAGATAGAAATCATTTGACAAGAAATTAGCAATGCTGATTTTCACACACCTGTTTTAGAATTAAAATTAAAAGTTAAAAATAAAAATGAAAGAAAATTGCTTCACATCTGGAGAAATTTTCTGGGTTATCCTCTTACTTTAAATATATTTTGGGTATTTTATTTATTGACTATCCTTAAAACATTTCACGTTTTTCCCTATTTAAAATTCATTTTTGTTAAGAAAAACTTGGAAATATTTTTCAGCTTTACTAAGATATAATTCACAGATAAAGTTGCTTATATTTATGGTACACAGTGTGGTATTTTGATATGTTCACCTTGTGAAATGATTATTCAAGCTAATTGGCATATCTGTCACCTTTCATACCTATAATTTTTATGATACAGGCATTTAATAACTACCGTCTTATCAAATGTAAACTATGGTCACCGTGATGTACAATACAAATCCAGATTTATTCCTCCTGTCCAACTGAAACTGTGGCTATTACCCCCCACCCATACAACTTCTGGAAATCACGTTTTTACTCCTTCTGTAATTTTGACTTTTTAATATTCCATGTATATGTGAAATCATGGGTATTATTAACAACTCCATATCAGACATATGGTTTGCAAACATATTCACCCTTTTCATAGGTTGTCTATTCACTCTGTTGATTGTTTCCTTTGCTGTGTAAAAGATTTTAGTATAATCCAATCCCATTTGTCCCGTTAAGCTTTTGTTGCCATCTTTACTGATATAATAATGGTTGTTTGTTCTTTGTTATGTTAATGTGGTTTAATTACATTTATTGATTTGTGTGTGTTGAATCATCCTTGCCTCCCAGGGATGAATCTTATTTGATCACTTTGCATGATCCCCTTAATATGCCATTTTATTTGGTTTGCCAGAATTTGTAGAGAATTCTCACATATATATTATCAGGGATATTGGTCTGTAATTTTCTTTTGTGTAGTATACTTTTCTGGCCAGATAATAGCAGAATGCTGGTCTTGTAAAATAAATGTAGAAGAATTTCTTCCTCTTCGTTATTTTTGGATGCATTTTAGAAAGATTGGGGGTAGTTCTTTAAAAGTTAGAATTCAGCAATGAAGTCATACGGTTCTGGGAATTTTTTTTAATAGGAGACTTTTCATAACTGATTCACTATTCTTACAATAAGTCTTTAAGGCTATCTATTTCTTCGTAATTTAGTTTTGGTAGGTTTTTTAGGAAATTATACATGTCTATGATGCTATGAATTTTTTTGGTGAATCATTGTTCATAGTAATATTCCTTTGTATTTCTGTAGTATTGGTTGCAATGTACCATTTTTCATTTATGATTTTATTTATTTGAATCTTTCATTTTTTTTCTTAGTTTAGCAAAAATATTGTAAATTTTCTTTTGTTAAATAACTCAGATTCATTTACCTTTTTATTGTTTTTCTAGATTCTACTTTCTTTCTTTCTTTTCTGATAATTGTTACTTTCTTCTCTCCACTAACTTTGGGCTTTGTTTGTTTCTCTTTTCTATTTCCTTGAGCGGTGATGTTGTTTATCTGAGACCTTTCCTTTTTTGATGAATAATTTTATTGCTGTAACACTCCCCCTTAAATCTTCTTTTGCTGCCACTCACAAATTTTAGGGTGTTGTATTTCTATTTTTGTCTGTTTGAAGATACTTTAAAATTTTTCCCTTGATTTCTTCTTTGATCCGTGGTTTGTTCATGAATATATTGTTTAATTTCCATATACTTGTGATTTTTAAAAAAACTTTCTCCTGTCATTGATTTCTAGTTTATTCCATTGTGGTAAAAAAAAGGTACTGGATATGATTACAATATTAAATTTTTTAAGACTTATTTTTTTGGTCTAACATATGCTCCACCATAGAGGATACTTCAAACATCCATAAGGGAATGGATATTGGCTGCTGTTGGGTAGAATGCTCTGTGTATATCTATTGGGTCAATTTGGCTTAAAGTGTATATTAGGCCCAATGTGTCTTTATTAATTTTCTGTCTCAATCAGATTTTCATTGCTGGAAATGAGATTTTGAAGTCTTCTGCTACTACTTTATTGCTGTCTATTTATTCTTTAGAAATATTAATATTTACTTTATTTTGGTGCTTTGGTGTATTATAATGCTTTTATCTCATGATGAATTAACTAATTTATCTTTACATAATATAATAACCTTCCTTATCTCTTTTCTGGGTTGACTTAAATTCTATTTTGTTCGACATAAGTATAGATAACCCTGTCCCTGTTCTCTTTTTGTTTTCCATTTATATGGGATATTATTTTCCATCCCTTAGCTTTCAGGTACGTCTGTCCTTGAAGCTAAAGTGAGTGTATTGTGGTTAGTATATAATTGGCTCTTGGGTTTTTGATTCATTGAACCACTCTGTCTTTTGTTTGGAGAATTTAATCCACTTATATTAAAAATAATTAATAATAAGACTTACTGCTGTCCTTTGTTAAGTGGTTTTCTGTTTGTTTCTTTGTTTTTGAGACGGAGTCTTACTATGTCACCGTCAGTAGAGTGCAGTGACTTCACAGCTCACAGCAACCTCAAACTCCTGGGGCTTAAGCGATTCTCTTTCCTCAGCCTTCCAAGTAGCTGGGACTATAGGCACTCGCCACAACCCCCAGCTATTTTTTTGTTGTAGTTGTCACTGTCATTTAGCAGACCTGGGCCAGGTTCAAACCCGCCAGCATGTGGCCAGCACCCCACCCACTGAGCTATGGCTGTGGAGCCATTGTCTTGTTATTTTAGATTTTTTTTGTTCTATTCTGCCTCTTTTGTTGCATTCCTTTATGAACAGATGACTTCCTGTAATGGTGTTCTTTGGTTCTTTTCTCTTTATCTTTTTTTGTGGATATTCTAGGTTTTGGCCTTGAGTATACCATGAGGCTTATATAAAACATCTTATAATTATCAAAGTTGAGACCAACAAAAAGAAGATTGCATGCTTACTTCCCACATGCTATGCTTATGTTACCTCAACACTATTTGGTGTATATTCCTTAAGAAAGTATTATGGTCAATATTATTTTTTAATAATTTTGGCTTTTAACCTATATGCTAGAGATATAAAAGTAATTTATACACTGTTATTACATTATTCTGAAATTAACAATATATTTACTTTTTCAGTAAATTTTAAACTTTCTTATGTTCTTATGTTACAAATCAGTATCATTTTGTTTCACTTTTAATAACGCCCTTTAGAATTTCTTATTAGTGATAGTGAACTCCTTTAGCTTCTGTTAGTATAGGAAAGTGTTTATGTCTCCCACATTTTTGAAAGACATTCTTGCCAGGTAAAGTACTTCTGTTTGGAATTTTGTCGTTGTTATTTTTTAGCACTTTGAGTACACAGTCCCGTCTCTTTCTTCCTGGGCTCATAAATTTGTGTTGAGAAATATGTTGACAGCCCTATAAAAGTTCTTGGGTATATAATGATACTCTTTTCTATTGCTATTTTCAAGATTCTCTGGTTGTTTCAATTTTTGACAGTTGGTTATAAAATGTCTTGATGAAGTCCTCTTTGTGTTTAATCTAACAAGAGACCTTTAAGTTCCTTGCATGTATACACATGTGCCTAGACTCATGATGGATTTACATGCCAATAAACTTATTAAAAGTCGAAAATATTGTATGTCAACAATACATTTGTTACATCTCACTTATTGAAAATTATAGCTTAGTCTAACCTACCTTAAATATGCTCAGAATAATAAGCCTAGGCCTGGGCAAAATAATTTAACACAAGCATGTTTAATAATAAAGTATTAAATATCTCATGATTTTTTAAATACTGTACTAACAGTAAAGAAAGATTGTATGGGTACTCAAAGCATTGTTTCTACTGAAAGCATATTGCTTTTGCAGCATCATAACATTGAAAAATTTTAAGTCAAATGATTGCATATCTGTGTATATCTTTCCACCCTTGGGAAATTTGGAGACAATATTTTTTGAAGTAAGCTTTCTGTTACCTTCACTCTTATCCTTCTGATAGTCCCATAATACAAAAGATAGCACTGTTGATGTTGTTACATAAATCTCATCAGATTTTTTTCACTTATTTTCATTCCTTTACCCTTTTTATTTTCTGCCATGTTATTATCAAATGATTTATATTTTATTTCACAAATTCTTTCTTGTGTTTGACCAATTCTGCTGTTTCTCATTCCTATTACATTTTTTATTTCTTTCATTGTATGTTTTAGCTCTACAGTTTTGTGTTTTATGATCTCCCTGTTAAATTTCTAATTGTGTGTGTATCTATTTTTCTTTATTTCATAGAGTTATTTGTCTCTGTTCTCTGGTAGTTGATTGAGCTTCCTCAAAACAATTATTTTGAATTCATTGTCAGACTATTTATAGAATGTCATTTTGGGATGTTGGGTATTAAAAATTGATTGTATTTCCTTGGTGTTGTTATATTTCTTCGTTTTTCATATTTATTGTTACTTGCATTGATGTCTGCACATTTGATCAAGCAGTCACCTTTCAGACTCTATACCCTGGCTTCACTTATACATGTGTTTGAGAATATTGGCTGGATGTGTTTCGGTGATTGTAGCTCCAGTATGAGCATTATGCTGTAGTCTTTGAGCAACTCTGTCAGTAGGTTGGCATCAGTGGATGCCAAGGCTACACGTGTCCACAGTGGAGGCCATTTGGTTTTTGGTGACGAATGTGAACAGAGTCCTCCTGATGTCCTTTTATTTCCCTGGGAAAGCCTTGACTGAGGTAGTTCCTCTTGGCACTGAGTCTGACTTGTAGCAAAGTTCTTAATGGTGGCAGCACCATCATCTGATATGCAGCATCCTCAGTATGTTTATGGACCTGGGGTCTAGATTGCAGGCAGGCATGGAGAGACCAGGGCCTCTGGATCCATGCTAGTAATTGCATCAGAGTCTTGGACATAGGCATCCCCCACTGCCACAATGGTAACAGTGATCAGCCCTGGGTACTTGGGAACAGACAGGGAACTGGATAACAGAGCATGGAAGCATGCCAAGCTGTAACAGCTCTATGGCTCAGGTTTGGATGTTCCTACTAGGGTGGTAGCTCTGTTAAGCCAGGTGCAGGTGCTCATGGATATACTGAAGAGAAAATTCCTGGATCGTGTACATGTGCAGAGCTACCACTGCTCTGAGGACAAGGTTGCTGCTCTGCCTGCTGTTTGGGGTCATAAACGGAGGGCCATGGAGTGAGGCATTGTGCAGAGCCAGAGAGGCAGCAACATTGGCTTCAAAGTCTGGGTCATTTGATAGCTTGCTATGGGAGTGGCTCAAGAGTGTGACCCATGGGCACTCATGAAACAGTGGACCTCATGTCTGGGATGTGGATGAGTGCAAAGAAACAATGACTCCAGGGCCAAGGGTCCTGAGCCTGCTGCAGGAGTGCACTGGTGTCTGAGGTGGAAGTGCGTAAATGTTGCAGCTGTGGAGTTGGCACGTAGAATGTGGACATGCCCAAGCATACAGTGTCTCCAGGGTGCCTGGGGTCGGCAAACCTTCTGTACCAGTGGCTCAGTTTCCCAAGGGGAACCAGAGATGGCAGAGGAGATGAGGTCTGTAGCAAAAGCTTGCATGAAGTGATTGAGGTTCCATGGCCTGGGGTGAGGTTAGCCAGAAGCAGTGGGGCTATAGTCTTTGAGGTGAGTATGTGGACAGCGTGCTCGATGCTGCTGCAGAGCTGGGCTCTCTAATGTGGGCACACATGGAATAGTTGGAGCATGTGTGGGGATAGGAAGGGTGGTGACCCCACTTCCAGAATGGGTTTTTCTTGGGTGCATGGGGGCAGCACAGTAGAATATCTGTGGGTGGGAGTGAGGGTCTGCAACAGCAATTTCTGTTAGTGTCTCAGTGTCAAAAGCTGCCTGTGCCTTGTGCAAAACATGCCATTGGAGACCATCAAGGTACCCACTGTGTGGCTGATACCGAGGGTCCCTTCCCTTCCTTGTTCATAGCAAGCTACAGGTGTCTTAGGTATGGTTTTCTTCCCAGAAATGCTTTCTGTGTGATGATTCTTCATTTTTTTCTCTACTCTGTTGCTGTAGTTTCTCATTTGCTATCCAAAGGTATTTTCATTGTTATCTATTGGTGTCTCTGTGTGTGTCTGTGTGGGTAGCTGTCTAATAGTGTCTGTGTGTATAATGTATAAAACATGGAATCTCTTACTCCACAATCTTGCTAATTTTACTCTCTAGAAACATTTTAATGATGGCTAAAGACTAAAGTATTTGTATATATGAATATTTATACACAAAATAGGTTATTTATAAATACATATATATTAATATATAGTTCTTTGTACTCTTCTTTTTCTCAATTAATGGTTTTGTTTTACATACACACAGATATCAGTAATTATAAAGGACATTAAGACTTCTGGTTTGGCTGCTAACTCTAGGAATATGACTGTGGAATAGAATTATTAAATGAATGGGTGAGAATCAGAATTTTTGTAATGGTTGAGTAAAGACGGAAGATCAACTAATCTCGTATCTGTGCGTACACATTCAGTGTTTTGTAGGAAGAACTGGATTCAAAAGTATACTTTACCACACAGTAGCTATGTCAACACAAGTTAATTACTGGTGAACTGAAGATAATAAAAATAAGGATACAATATTAGGTAATTAAATCATAAAATTTAAGATTCGCACTTTAGTAGCTGATATCTAATAGGTGCTCATTTCCATTCTAGCACAGTTCCAGCCCCACCTTTGCTTAAAATATTTATCTGGTCACCATATTCCTCAGTGATTGCTGTACTTTAATGCTTGTGCATTCTGCAATGTTTTTTAAGAGATGCTACCTGGCATTTCTAAGATACATTTTGATAAACATAATGTATTATTCAAGTGGGATTGTAAGAAATTGATGAAAGCAGACTCTAGATCCTTATAATTTTCAATACACTAACCACTCATCCATGAGTTTAACAGGTAGGAATTAACTAATAAGATTTTTTATTTGCAGTGCTGAGTAGACAAAGGAACCATTAAATTACACAATTTAAAAATTAAGAGAAATCATAGAAATCATCTAGAGTAGATGCTGTCAGTTTTTGTAAAGGGTGAAATATCTTAAGCTTTCAATCCATATGGTCCTACCTCTAGTATTCAACTCAACCTTTGTAGCTTGAAAGCAGCCATAGATTATATATAAAGCAATGAAGAAGGCTGCATTATATTAAAATGTTATTTACAAACACGGGCAATGGTCCATACTTTGATAATCTATTATTTAATATATTAATTTGATACAAAGAGAAATAAATTCAAAAAAATATTCTTCACATGGAGAAAATAGTCAAAAATGGCAGAATGAAGTCTTGAATATTTTTAGCGATTGTCTAGTTCTCTTTCCAGAAACCCCAAAGTCAAACTAGTAGATTAAACGTATAATATTTAATACATAAATAACACGGAATTCAACTAAATGTAACACATTAATATTTCTATGTCTTTGAAGATTGCTTATAACTATGTAGGACAAGAAATAAATTCAGACTTTCACTTAATTGCCATCTCAAATGAATTACAAATATAGTGTAAGTTTATTTATTCATCTTTTCCATTTTTTTACCATAATCACTTGAAAATAAAAATCCATTATAAGTTTATTTTAATGAATTACAACCTCTTTAAGAGTATAAAATAAGTTTGAGATAAAAGATTGAAAGACGGAAAGCAACACAATTGGGTTTTCTACGTCTTGCAGAATGGGGAAAGGCACAGGTGCCCAATTTCACTGAGCCTATGAATAAGTAGAATCCATAAAAATGAGGTTATTTGCATTCACAGGAAATAAATAGTCTATTCATATTGAAATAGATGCCTGACTATGATTTCTGTGCCAGCATTAGAACTCTTATTCTATAATGATTTAAGTAACCTCATACTACAAAAGGAATGATTTTACTGCTGTGGTGCTGTATTAACTCAGCTGGTATACTGAAGATTTAAAATTTTATTGATCACACTTTAAAATAAATTTTATGGTATACAATATTTATTTTTTCCGTATCTCACATAAAGATGTTTTTAATAGCTTCTTATGAAAGTGTCTGACTACACTGGAGCATAGACAGATTTTATAGATGTTTAAAATCGTGTCTTATTTACTTTATCAATATATTCTATAAAACGTCTGCTAATAAACCAAAGGTGCCTACTAAAATATCATAAAGCAAATGTAAATAAATTGTTTCTTCATCTAAAGTATGCATACATATGTGTGTGTATGTACATGTCATTTTAGTTACTTAAATCACGTTGATAATGCTACAGTCATGATTATAGGTTTGTGTGTCACCCAGCTAGTTTTCATTGCACCTGTTAGGTAGGTTTTTGTTCATTCCTTCCTCCTCCCTGCTTGATTTCCATTGTATGTTACTCCTGTCTGTGCACATTTGTGCTCATCAGTTAGTTCCAATTGAATAGTGAATACATTTGGTGTTTTTTTTTTTCATTCTTCAGTGAAACTTCACTTAGAAAAATGATCTCCAGTTCTATCCGAATTTTTGCAAAATGCATTAAGTAATCCATCTTCATGACTGAATAGTATTTCTTGATTTAACTATACCGTATTTTGTTATTCCGCTCTTGTTACGTTGATTCAACATCATTACAATTGTGAATTGTGCTGCAACAAATATTCAAGTGCAGTGTCTTTTTGATAAAATGACTTCTTTTCCATGAACATATATTTTTAAATGTGATATACATATGTATTCACTACGGTTGGCCATGCATAATAGAAGTCTATATTCGGGGTAGTGTATTCAGAGGGAAGATAATGACCTTCAATAGGTAACGGCTCCATTCCTTGCTTGGTCTGTGATTTTGTGTTTCATGTTTGATTCTTTACTGTTTTCTTCAACAGCACATCAGGATAATACTATCAACTATTTCTTCTTCTTCTTCTTTTTTTTTGTGGAGACAGAGTCTCACTTTATCGCCCTCGGTAGAGTGCCATGGTGTCACACTGCTTGCAGCAACCTCCAACTTCTGGACTTAGGTGATTCTCTTGCCTCAGCCTCCCAAGTAGCTGGGACTACAGGTGCCCGCCACAACGCCTGGCTATTTTTCTGTTTTGCAGTTCAGCCGAGGCTGGGTTTGAACCCTCCACCTTCGGCATATGGGGCCGGCACCTTACTCACTGAGCCACAGATGCCGCCCCACTATCAACTATTTCTAAAGGGATAAATTTTTGTGCTATACTCTGCATAAATGGCTCCCCTTGAGCTTGTACATTATATGCATACAATAAAATATCATATTTTACAGTTATTAGTAGTTCTGGGAATCACTCTATATGAAGAACATAGTCAAACCAGAGGCTGTGTTGTATAATGGAAAGAAAAAGTACCTGAGGAATTGTGTGATATTTTCTCAATAAAACCGGTTTATGTATTTATAGGTGTGTATCAGGCAGTCTTTGAGGTATTTGTGATCAATGAATGAAAGAAATAAAACTACTGCTGTCTTGAAGCTTACATTTTAATGGGAAAACACAGATGACAAACAATAAACATGATAAATAAATAAATATATAGTGTTATATTTTAGGTGACATATATCACATGCTCACGTGCAGGTGTATGAGGTCAGTTAAGTTCACCAACTCATCCAAGAAAAAGTGCCACATGCCCCGTTGCAGAATATCACTATGGTCACCTTCGAAGTACTTCCCTTGGCCTCTGATGACCAGGCTCTTTCATCACTGTCTGTCATAGCTCACTCTTATTTTGAACACCTTTTACCTTGCATATCCACCTGTGAAAATCATACTTTTACTTCTAACACACATAAAATATTGACTTATGTTAAGCTTTTCCAGGCCTCCCCTGGTGAAAATGTACATAAGGAATATTTTCTCTTTCCCCTGCTTCTTTATTTGATGAGAGAGTATTTGTCACTATCTTCCTTCTGAATACAAAATACTTTGTACCAAGGATAAAAATAGTATTTTTGTCAGAACAAAATCGAAATTTATCTAGATCAATAACTTTCTTTGACAGATCGGGGAATTTATCCTTATGCTATTGAATAAATTTACTAATGTATTTTGATTTGGTCTAAAGTATAGTGATATTTTCACTGTACAGTGTGGGCCTTGAGCATTTTCTAAATTATTATTTGATGAGCATATATGGCATTTATGCAAACAAGTTGAAATCATATTTAAGTGAAATAAAATAGCACAAAGAAACATTTCAACTTTTTCTACAATATAGTCAACTATTTTTCTTGGTCTTCTTTCCATTTGGCTTCCTAACTTTTCATCATTTACCTCTTCATCATTTAGCAACTCCATCTCATGGCTAGAAGGGAAAAAAAAAAACATGTTTGAGACAAATTTAAAATTTTTCATTTGCTTATTTGGTGGAACCTTTGGCCAGAAGTTAGTTAAGGATGTGAACATTAATGATTGCAGTAAGATAAGGGTTATTTAAGAATTTTACTCATCCATATCTGCTATTTTCCATTTCCAAGGGTAACTGAGAGGTGAATGAATCATGAAATGACATCCCCCCCATCTGTATGTATAAAATGGTTCCAATGGATAAGAGTTAATATTCCAAAGCGATATCTATGCACAACTCTAGAATAGACTACTTTATAGTTAAATTGCCCTTTCTGGATCTTTTGAGTACTGAGTTTGACACAGTTGACAGGATGTATCATGTATTCACCTTAACCTGGTCATTAAAGTAACTAAAAATGATAGTTTATTGAGAAAAATGGCAACTGAGAATTGTCAAATAGAATCAGAGGGTTATGTATTTTTGTATTTTCAAATGTAATGAAATACTCTTTAAATCTGTCATGCATTTAACCCAATACTAATATTTTATTTTTTATCTTGTCTCCAAATTACAAAGAACTTAACCAAATATTCAGTGAATTCAAGTATAAATGAAACTCAAAAAGTTTAAACATCTAAATTTAAAGCTATCTTTCATAAATATCAGTTAATTTTCAACACTTTCTATTATATTTTGAATAGAAACTCTATTTTATCATATTGTATAAAAATTGTTGAGAATTTAATGCTCTTATTTTAATGGTATTATCTCTCTACCCTAATTTAAATGATAGTACCTAATTGCTTTTAATGGCATTTACTTATTTTACCTTCTTTGCAACAATACTGACACTATGAAGTAATTAGGGGTTATACTATTATTATCTTCATGTCAGAGATGGGAAAAATTTGACTTATTTAGTAAGTTGTGAAAGCAAAGCACGACTTGACTTGTACACATCCAAATATCATGCTTTTTCTCCTACTTATAGCTGATTTTCCCAGAGATAAACTGAATGTGCTTATATTTGAGTTATAATTCTGGTTCTGTCAAAAAATGAAGAGTGTGACTGAGGAAATTTAATTAAAGTTCTTTAAGTTAAGACAGGGTTACATGATGTGTAGAGGAGATTGACATCTTTCCAAACTCTAAAGTTCAGTGTTTTATGTATGTTCACATTTACATATGCATATATACATCAAAACTCTTTCGGAGATGCTAATACAATTCAATGTTGAATAAAAGTAAATACAGTTCATTTTTATTAATTCTTAAACTTTTTATATATTACTAGTGATTCTAAATTTCAAGCATGAGGATAAATGTCAAGTATTTATATAATTTTACATAAATGGGACTTTTTTCAAGAAAGCTGATTGGTATTTAGTGGAAGCAGTAATATCTCAATATATATATATTTTAAAGTATATAATAGAATGTATATATTTTTCTTAAGCTTCTAACAGTGAATTTGTAAATCTGCTTTTGGAATTTGTATTACTTTTATTGCCTTGGAGGAAGGGAAGAAGTCACCAAAGCAGTGGAGATTTTTACTAATTTTTACCTAGTATTCGTTTGGTCATAAAGTTAAAGAGGCCAAATGATTTCTAAGTAGCTGATTGAATGAAGAATCATCATAGATGTTACTGCCATCACTGTATCACTGTATGTATGTCAAGTGTGTTTACAAAAATAAATGTGTTTATGCAAATATTAATCAATTGGTTTTATTAATTTTATTATGTTATATATAAATGATATGAGTTAGAAAAACATTGTTTTAAATATCAACTTTTCCACCTACTTGCTGTCTAATCTTGATGCTATTCAGCATGTTTGAATTTAGATATTAGCAAAATGAGATTTTAGTAACTATACTGTAGGGTACTTAGAAATATCAAACATCATTTACATAAAGTAAATTATGTTATGATTTATTTAATTTCTTGAACAATTGCTGCTTTATATGCACCTGTCATTTCAGCTCCTCACACTGGCATACAAGGATGACCTCAGTGTTTGAAGTTGAGGTCATGATAATCACAGTATCATTTTTTACAATGGAGAAGTAGGTAACGTGGATAGTACAGCTAGTTACTAAGGTATTATAAGAACTGAAAAGTCAGTGTCAAAATTAAGTCAAACTATAATGGAGAAATGAAGTTATCAGACGCCAAACGCAGGAACCACTGGCCAGAGCTTAACCATGAAGGGCGGCTTTCTTGGAGATGGCTGGAACAATTGACAAATAATGGCCACTTCCCCCACTGGAGCAGGAAGAGCCAGGTACTAGGGCTTCTACTAAAGGTGTTTAATCTCCTGCCAGAACAGGTCTTCACTGTGTCTAGGGAATAAGGAGGCTCAAGGAGAAGGAGCCAACTGGGGGAAGGGCCAGCTGATGGAGCCGCCAAAACACACAAACATTTATCAATTAAGTTTCCTTATTAGGGGCACTGTTCCTGGTGCACCAAAACAGTTACAATCAAAGATCACCAATCACAGATCACCAAAAAAAGATTTAATATTAATGCAAAAGTTTGAACTGCTGTCACAATTATCAAAATGTGAGAGTTACAAAGTTAGCACATGCTGCTGGAAAACGGCACTGTAGACTAGCTTAAAACAAGCATTGCCACGAAACTTCAGTTTGTAAGAAATGGAATATTTG
The DNA here is from genome assembly GCA_963574655.1 of Perodicticus potto. Classification (NCBI taxonomy): domain Eukaryota; kingdom Metazoa; phylum Chordata; class Mammalia; order Primates; family Lorisidae; genus Perodicticus; species Perodicticus potto. The sequence continues at coordinate 31,025 of CAUYRH010051419.1, forward strand.
TAAAGCGCAATAAAGCAGAGTACAATAAAATTAGGTATCCTTGTATATTTAACTTAGGCAATATGTGATTTATGAGGTATATTACATGTACTCATTCAGATACATGTCTGTCTATATGTTATCTATTTATATATTTATGAATTTAGCTGTATATATGTACGAATATAGTATATAAATCTCTATACAAACTTTTATTTTAAATGTTTATGTAAATATATATGTAAAATATATCTCATTTTTATAAACACAATAAATATAGAAATAGTTACATGTAAAATATACAGATGCTCTTAACTTATGATGGGCTTATGTCCTAATAAACCCATCATAATTTGAAAATAACGTAAGTCATGAATGCTCTGTTGATAATATTTTCAATTTATGATGGGTTTATTAGGAAAGAATGCCATTGTAAGTCAAGAAGCATACTGAATGAGTATTGCTTTTCATAAAGCAGGAAAAAAGTAAAGTTTTAAGAAGGAAAGAAGGAAAATTTAAGTCTAACTATTGTAAGTCAGACAGCATCTGTATATGTAAAATACTACATGAATATTTTAAATGTTTCATGCAGAATGTCAAGTTTATTTCCTCAATATCACTGTAAGGATTTTATTGAAAAATGTTTTGTTAATTAGATATAAATATAGATTTAGACATAGATAGATATAGATGAGATAAAGATAGAGATAGATTTTTCTGAGACATGGCTTCCCTGTCACCCAGATTGGAGTGCAGTGACCTTATCATAAGTCACTGTGACTTCAAATTCCTGGGTTCAAATGATCATCCCATCTCAACCTCCTAAATGTCTGGGATGACAGACACACAGCACTGAGCCTGGATACATTTTTTACTATTTTTTGTAGTGGTGGATGTGTTGCCTTGGCTGTTCTCAAACTCCTGGCCTTCAGCAATATTCCCACCTCAGTCTCTCAAAATGCTGGTATTACAGATGGGTCACCATGCCTGGCCCTTCATTTTCTGGGAAAAATAGAAAGGAGAATGCTTTGAAATGTCTTTGAGTATAGAATTATCCAAACCTCTATGACAAATCTTCATTTTGGTTCTAGCCACAGTTTGGGTCAAGAAATCCATTGCCATATTCAATTAAATGTGTTTGTTTACTTACTCTAACCAGTCTTCTAAGGAATAGAAAATGTTTATACTTTTCTTCTAAAAATAGTTCTTATATTCCCAGAGCCAATATCACCACCTGTACCTTTAGTTCAGATCACCATCATGTTGGCCCTGAGCCAGTCCGAGAGCTTTCGACAAGATGTAGGCTCCCGGTCACACCCCAACACCACTTTAATCTAGCCTCTTTCTGCAGCAAGTTGAATTTCAACAGCAAGATATGATTTAAAACATGAATCAAGTTCTAACTCGAAACCTTCCACTGCCTTTCCTCACATAATAAACGCAAAATCCTTGGTGCAGATTGCAAGTCTCTTCCCACCGCCGCCCCCTTTTAGGTTTGTATCTCCCTTTCCAACCGTGGCTCATTGTGCCCCAGCCATAATGGCTGCCTTCCTGGTTCCTGAACGTTCCGAGCAGGTTCTCACCTCAACGTCTTCGCTATGTCTTTTCCTTTGCTCTGAAATATTTTCCCTCCAAATATAGCATTCATTTACTTCTTACTTCGTTTAGGTCTCTGCTTGAATTAGTTCTTACTAAAGAACCTCTAACCACTGCTTTTTGAGGCTTATTGATTTACCTTGTTTTTATTTTAGAGACAGAGTCTCACTGTGTCTCCCTCAGTAGAGTGCTGTGGCGTCACAGCTCACAGCAAACTCCAGCTCCTGGGCTTCGGCGATTCTCTTGCCTCAGCCTCGACTTACCTTGTTTTTTCTTCTTCAACACACTCATTTTTTTAAATCATTTATTGTAAACTATACACTCCAAGATTTAAAAAAATGGTCATTTCTTTCCCCACATCTTTATCTGGAGGTCCTAAAATAGTACCAGAAACATAGTAGAAACCAAATAAGTATTTGTTGAGAGAATGAATGAATGCCTGGTTTGTCTTCTCAAGATTTCTCTCCCCTAGAGTGAAAGTTCCAAACCAACTTCAACCAAATATTAAAATTCCACTTGTGGTCAATTTTATTCAAAAAATAGATTCTTATTTTTCTTAATTTATTTTGAAGCAAGCTAATGCTTACACATATTGTTTGCTTTCCTAAAAGGTATACCCTATTAATATTGTATTTATAGTCCAGTAAATTATTTATTCCTTTATTTACTAAATACCTAAATTACCCATTGTCTGTTTTCATATAGCAAATAAATTGGGCTTTGCATTTTCTTTTTTTTTTGCAGTTTTTGGCCGGGGCTGGGTTTGAACCTGCCACCTCTGGTATATGGGGCCGGCGTCCCACTCCTCTGAGCCACAGGCACCGCCCTATGTATTTTCTTTTTGTGAAATTTATTAGAGTATAAGTTCTATGAAATCTTAAGATTATTTAAAAAATCTTATATTGATCCAATATTGAGCTTCTACAATTAATTTTATTAAGATTATATTTCTAAAACCTTATCAGATTCAAGTAATATTTATTAACATTATACTACACATAAAGCTATGTTCTCTATTTAGCGCTTAAGTTTCTGTTTTCAATGTTTTTTAGCTCTGATTTTGATGTGGAGGTATCCGTGATTTTTATGTCATCTTCGTGAATTTACTTCTTCATCATTATGCAAAATCTCCATTTACCTTAGTGTAATTCCTCATTCTGAAATTTACAATTAATACAGTACTTCCAACACTCTTTTGAACTGCAGTCATCCTTCTGTATCATGGGATTCATTCCCGGACTTCCCACAGATACAAAAATACAGAAATCTCAGGTGCACAAGTCCGTCATGTTGAACAGCATGGTATTTGCATATAACCTACATACATCCTCCCCTATACTTTAGATCATTTCTCAATTTCTTCTTATACCGAATACAATGTAAATTCTAGCTGTTAACTGTATTGTTTAGGGAATAATGCAAAGAGAAAGTCTGTACATGTTCAGTACAGATACATTTTTCCTCTAATATTTTGGATGCAAACATTGGTTGAATTCGCAAGTTTAAAACATTGGGACATGGAAGATTGACTGTATACAAGGGCTGTCCAGAGAGTTTCCAGCCAAGTATATTCCTATTTTCATATCAGGCAAGATACTTTCCTGACAAAACCTGTATATATTCCTTAATTTTAATTTTAATTTTAATTTCCTATGTCATTATATTTAAATTAGATTATCAAGGAAAGCATATTGTTTTTCAATGAAGATAATCATTACTTTCTTATTTTATGTGTTTATTCCATCCAAATTTAATAATATTGATATGTTTTCATTTGGATGTAACATTTTATTTTGGTCATATATTTGTCCCCTCCATTTTTGTTCCTGACTTTCCTTTTTCCTACTTTCTTTCGGATCAACTGAATACTTTTTACTAATTCATTTTACATTTATTCCATTTTTGATTATATCTCCTTGCATTTTGTTTTTGTAATCATATGTTTTTGTTGCTCTTGGATATTAGAACCTTGTGTAGTTTTCCCATTGTTGTTGTTATTCTTGGAGTTAAAGTATTCATGTTGTCTTTTCAAAATCTACTTAAACTAGTATTTACCGCTTCAATTAGAATATAAAAATACTATTAACAAGTGAAGTTCCTCTATGCTATAATTTTTATAAATTATATTATATAGTCTACCTCAACAATGTTAAATATTTTTAAATGACACACTTATTTTTTTCAAGAAGAATAATTTTTATTGATCTATTTATTTTAATGAAGTTAGAGAAAATAGGAATAATAATGTGGACCTTCATAGTTCCCAGAGTTTAACAAGTTATTTGTCCTTTATTCATAGCATTCCAGTTTTTCTATTGAATCATTTCCCTTCTGTCTGAATGACTTCATCTAGCTTTTCTTTTAGAGCCCAACTTCTGGCAATAAATTACCTTAGTTTCCCTGTCTGAGTCTGCCTTTATTTTGCCTTTGATCTTGAAGACTACTTTGTTGGATATAGAATTCTGGATTGCTAACCCTTTTCTTTTATTACTTCAAAACTATCGTGTGCCTCTGTTCTGTTCCCCATGGCTTCTGATCAGATACTTTTAATAGTTTTAATCATTATTTTCTTACATGAAAAGAGTAAATTTTCTCCAACTGCTTTAAAAAATTTTCTCTTTATCTTAGGTTTTTAGCAGTTTATGACATGTCTGCAATGTTTTCCTTTGACTTTATCCTATCTAGGGTCCACTACATTTCAAGAATTTGTAAATTTATATATTTTGTTAAATTTGGGGAGTTTTCAATTATCGTATTTTTAAATCTATGCATTTTCCTACTTCATACACTTTCTCTTCTCTTTCTTTACAACTTCCATGATATATAATCTGACCTTTTAATATTGTCACATAGGTCCCTAAAAGTCTGTTAAACTTTTTATTTTTTTATTCCACACTGGATAATTATTATTGATCTACCTTTAAGTACACAGACAATTATTTCTGCCATTCTCATTATTCTCACTCTGTTTTTGAATGAGTTCACTTGGATGGGAGTATTTTGGTTTTTAGTTTTGATATTTACATTTTATTTTTATCACTTTGTTATTGCCAATAGTTTATCTCTATTCATTTATTTCAAGAGAGATCACTGTTGTTATAGCATGTTTAAAATTACTGCATTAAACTCTTTGTCTAATAATTCCAACAGCGGTATAATTTCAGGATTGATACATCTATTTTTGTTTTCCTTTGGGTGCTGAGATTTTCTAGGTTATTCATATGCCAAATAATTTTGGATTGCATTCTAGACATTTTGATTGTAAGTTATGAGAACCAGGATATCGATTAAATCTTAAGGAGAAAGGTGATTTTTGTTTGTTTTGCATTTTGATAGGAAAATCACCTGGTTAGGTTCATTAGAATACACTTGTTACTATTTTCACAAATTTTGGTCCACCTTTTCCGGGCTGCGATTCTAATGTTAGTTCAATTTTCAAAGCCTTTGTGGTGTTACCCACAAATGTCCTGTGCACACACCACCTCAGTGATTAGTCTGCGTCTTAGGCAGTGACCTCGTATTTACTAAATTCTCTAAGTCTGCGGTGTGAGGTGAGCTCAGGTGTTCATGTTCAACTTTATGGTCCCAGGCTCTTCTTTGCAATTATCCTGACATTTCCTCATTTTCAGTCAGGATTCTTCTGGACAGAGTGTTGATTTCTGTGCTCTGCCAAACAGTTTCTTTTACCCATCGCTGTGTGTGGTACCAAACTATGGAAGAACAGAAAATAGGGTGGAGGGGGCATTTGTCTTATTCTCTGAAAACCACAGATGCATTGGTCAGATAAAGAGTTCAGGCTTCTCTGACTTGCATGTGCCTTCCAGGAACTGTTTCTGATCACACACTTGTCACTGTTGCTTTACTATTGCCTGTAAGTTTGTATGGTGGGGGTGGGGGGGATATACACATCAGGATATTCCCACCAACTTATCTGATCCAAAGTACTTCTCTTTCATACTCCTCAGCCCAGGAGAATAGAAGTCCCTAGAGATCTCTTTCTAATCACATGTAGTAAATACATTGTGTTTTGCCTTTGATTCTGGTCAAGCAATAGCAGGGAAGACAATGGTTAACTGTCCACCAGTTTAGTTTGGTAGAGCTTTGAATTCTGTCTTTTCAACAGTACGCTTGCCACTGTTTACTCTTCCAAATTCTCAGAATGCTGTTCCATGCATTATGCTCAGGATTTATGGTTGTATTTAGGAATCTGCGGCCTTGGGCAATGTGTAGCTTTTAGATCCTTGGGTCTGGTGTTTTGACTGGATCCACATTACATAGAACAAATCCTTTTAATAAGGATATTTTTTTCTGGGAAGTTTGAATTTGGTTGAGGGGGTTACACTTGGGGATCTGGGAGACCACATGTGGCCTTGAGGTCACAGGTTCCCCACCCCTGTTGGGGAACACCCGATAACAGCTTAACTTTGTGACTGTTCCATGAAGACGAAATGAGTGACTCTCTTGCATATATAGCATTGCATTTCCTAATACATAAGAAATAGTTTCTGAAGACATACAATGCTGAAAGAAAAGAAAAAAAAATTAAACATGATTAAGCAGAAACTTCAAATAACCTAATTGGTATCATCTACTTTGTCACACTTGGGATATGAAGGTAAATAATAACTTAATAATCAGGTCTTGGGCAGCGTCTGTGGCTCAGTGAGTAGGGTGCTGGCCTCATATACTGAGGCTGGTGAGTTCAAACCCAACCCCAGCCAAATTGCAACAAAAAAATAGCCAGACGTTGTGGCAGGCGCCTGTAGTCCCAGCTACTTGGGGGGTCTGAGGCAAGAGAAGCACCTAAGCCCAAGAACTGGAGGTTGCTGTGAGCTGTGATGCCCCAGCACTCTACTGAGGGTGACAGAGTGAGAGTCTCAAAAAAAAAAAAAAAAAATCAGGTCTTGAGATATATTCAGAAATTTAAAACATTCCAGGCTTTATCTTTCGGTCAGCAGGGACTAAGCCCTACATGTTGTACAACCCCTGTGGTTTCAATTCTATTGCTATCCAGTGAGAACTGATGCTTAGGATGACAGACCCGAGGTAGTGAAGATTCTGAATTATCACAGATTCAATTATCTTCAGTTCATGAACCTGTTAAGGTGAGCAAAAAGACTAATGCATTTTAGAAAGATTTTAAAATAATGAGGACTGGCCCGGAAGGATTGGAGAGTTAATTCTTAGCTATTCATAGATTTTTATTAACCAAATTTTTTAAGGATTCCTGAAAAGCAAGGTTTTCCCTACATATAATCTTCACCTTTGGAATTGACTTTGTATTTTACGGAAAACATTTGAAGAGAAAGGTCAGAGGTTTTCCTTTTGTGACAGTATGAAGTTTTTCTCTGGAGGCTTACTCAGTAGCTTTTTGTGGGAGTTTTGTGTATAATTTAATTAGATGGAATAATGTTGCTACTATGTACTTGTCAAGAAGATAATATCTGAAAAACTACTATTATTTACTTCTTCATTCTTTCATACCTAAATAGTCATTTCCAGGATTAGCGACTGTTTTCTAAAGAGAATAATAATGAACTAAAACCAGTATTTCACTGAATATTTTTCCAATATATATTTAGTTTTGCTACCATATTTTTTGTCTTATTAGATACCTACAATAAAAATCTCTGAAAATTGTCTATTTACAGGATGATATATTTTATTCCTAAAATAAATCAAGCATATATTATACACTATGGAAATTGAACTATAACTTTTAAATATCAAATTCATAATTAGATATCCTGTTCAGTCAGACTTCATTAATCTTTAATCTTTTAACATGCTGTATGCTTCTGGAACATAAACTAGTTCTGGTATGAACTGTTTCTCCGGATAAGCTATATAGGTATTTGCTGAAATAAAACAAAATAGTAGATGAATTGACTGAGAATTATCTGAAAACAAAGTACATTGTGTTAATTTCTGATTTTACTCTTTATTTTGTCAAGTTTTTGTTTATTTTTCAGCATGCACAAGAGGCAGGTAGTCATAAAATGCCAAATTGTTTGCTTAAGTTAAGAAGGGTTGAGCTATTTGGGATATTTCATCTGTTTTGAAAATCAAAACAGGTTCTATTTGAAAGACAAAACTGATAGTCAGATTTTGGTCACAAAAGGGGTTAACTTGTTTAAATGAAAAAGTCCCTGAAGCATTTAAAACTGAATTTGTCTCATTCTCCGTTATGTAGTAATTTTTCAATCATTTCCTCCCACTATTGGCTTTTTTCTCTATCAGCAAAGATGAAAATCTTTTAAAGACATGCAGAAGAAAGTAGAACAGCAATGGAAAATTGCAGGTTCTGTGTTTAGAGTGCTAATTGCTTGGGCAAAATTAATAGGAAAGTCTCCATGTAGAACCCATGTGATATAAACAAAAAGCCTGTTTTCTGATAAGGTAAAATATAATTCCCTAGGAAGAGCCACGCAATAGAAGTAACTTAGAGGTTATCTTAAAGATGAGACATTGGGAGACCCTGGGTGAGACCATGACCTCTAAGGTCACACCGCAGGATAGTACAGAACTCAACCTAAATGCCAGTTGTCTGCTTCGAGTACTTGGTTCTCTGAATTTAATCTATTTTCTCTAAGTTAGTGGTTTTACTTTTCCCAATTTAATAAAAATTTCCTAATATTCTGCTTACTGATACTGCTGATACTCACAAGTTGTGTTTATATGTTTATTTTTGTTTCAGCTTTCTACCAGTTCTCTTTTTCTTCATTAACAAGTTCACTCATTCTAAACCTGTTGAGAAGACAGGTGGCTCACGCCTGTAATCCTAGGACTTTGGGAGGTGGAGGCGGATGGATTGCTTGGGCAGAGTTTAGGTTGCTGGGGGTTATGTTGCTAAGGCACTCTACACAGGGCAACTGAGGGACACTCTATCTCAATGAAACAAAACAGAAAACCTATTGAAAAATAAGGAGGGGAAAGGACAAAGAAGGGAGAGAAGGGGTGAAGGCAAGTGGAGGGAGGATATTTGGTGGAATTTGACCTAATGTGCACAATGCAAGGGTATGTTTCAAAACAACTAAGACTATATTATAAATGTCTTACCACAAAAAATAAGTGAGGTGATGGTCATGTTAATCAGTTCAATTTAAGCATTTTACATTGTATATCCAGTCATCCCATTGGACCCCATAAATGTATACAGTTATGATTTAATAAAAAATAAATTAAAAAAAAAACCTGTTGAGAAAGCAGTTTGTATTGACACTACTATAAATATCTGTCGTATGTAAATGAACAAGACAGACATTCCTCCCCATATGTTGAAAGAAGCAAATGTTATGGAAAAGGAAATGAAGTAAGGTAGGGCGATTGTGAGGGTCAGGGGAAAATAGAGTAATTGAAACACAAGACTAGTGGTCAGGAGACGCCGCGTGGGAAAGGAGAGTACAGACGTGAAGAACTGAAGGGAATTCAGCTCAAGGAAGAGCGTTCCTGGCAAAGGAGACAGTCAGTAAAAGGGCTGCAAGTGGCCCGCGCCTTGTACAGTCCAGGAGCAGTAAGATGGCCAGTGAGGCCAGGAAAGGCAACTTAGAGCAGCCAGAGAGTTAACGGCTATCAGATCATAAAAGGCTTTGTAAGCTACCAAGGGCTTTGAATTTTACTTTGTGCATGATGGGGAATCCTGGTGGATTTTGAATAGTGGAATGATATGATTAATCTTAAGTTTTAAAAAAATCACTTTGGCTGCTGTGTTGAATAGAATACAGTGGAACAGGGTAAAGAAAGGTAGGCGGCTTATGAAATAATCCAAATAGAATTTAATATTGACTCCAAGCAGGGTTGCAGGAAAAAGAGAATAGTTGGTTATATTTGGAGACTTACACATTTCCTTGTTAGTAAGTTTTAGACAAGTACAAGAAGAACTACCCCTAAACCATAGTCAGACAACTTGATCCAATTTTCAGTTCCAGAACACACCAACCCAAAATAACAAAAATTATTTCAAAGAGAACTTGAAGTATTACAAAGATAGAATGGTAGAGACACAAAGTAAACTTCAAAAAATTTTAAAGAAGTGAAACCATGCAAGCTAAGTTTCTTAACAATCATAACAATAAACAAAGGATATATTGGAGAACAATATCACAAAATCACTTTATATTTAAACATTATATAAGAAATATTTTAAATGATTGATGGGGTAAATAAAAATCAAATCATACGAAAAGCTGATGATATTTCTAAAGTAGTGCTAGAAAGAAACATATAATATTTATTGCCTGTATTAGGAAAATGCAAAATATAAAATCAAGGCAGTAAGTATCTATTTTAAGAAATTACAAAATAAAAACAAATTGAATATAAATAAAATAGAGAAAAGAAATGATAAAAGTAAAATCAGAAATCAATGCACCTGCAAAGAACAATAGAAAAAAGATACGGAAAACTAAAAACTGATTAATTGTCAAAATAAAAATTTAAAATTCCAAATATTTAGGAAGATCAATTAGAAAACATAAAGAACTTCATGTCCACTCTGTATATTATATTAATGAATTCCACAACTAACATCAAATGAACAAATTTCTTGAAATACAAAACTGCAAAAGTTTAATCTGGGAGCTATTAACCTAAATAGTACTCTCCACTGAATAAGTTGAATTAATAGTTAAAATGCTCTGCACAAATAAAACTTCAAGCCGATTAACCTTTATGGTGAATTCTCCTAAACAATTAAGAAAATAGCTGTGACAATTCTCAAACACTTTTCCAGAAAGTTGAATAGAACACTATACTTTTCAATTAATTTTACCAGGTTGTTTACATTGAAAGAAACTAAAAGAATGAAAGAAAGTTCAATATTCATAAAAAATACGGATACAGAACTCCTGAATAATATATTAAATAATGGAGAAGGGGAAGCAGCCTGACCACATGCCTCTCCCAGGAATGAAGGGAAAGAGCAGGTAGTTCCGGAGTTACGGATCAGTCTTCTCTGATCAGCACTGTGAAATTAGTGACTCAACGCCGGACACTCAGAGTGGGAAAACAGGTGATACCACGTAAAACAAAACCAGAGAATGTGCGGGGAACAATAAGACAACAGAATGCTCCAGCACCATGCTTGCCCTGCTGGCACAGTGCGAACGGAGCTGTAAGGCCACTACCACCCCCCGGGCTGGGGGAGGAGTGGATTGACAGTGCTTCCCTGAGCCACACCCTGTGACTTGAAGCCAGGCACTTTTCCCTTAGATTACAGTGGGACCTGAACGCAGGAGTGACTGGATCACAGCAGGCTCTGATCTGGGAGGCTTTGCATGACAGCTTTGGCAGGTCCAGGGTGGAGCGTGGAGAACTCCGTGGTCTCTGGGCCACTAGAACTGACATCTGCCCACCAGACCTGGTATCCATGGCACCCCCATGCTAGTGAAACAGCTTGCCACTTGCCCAGCCAGACTCTGCCTTCCAGTCCCCAACTGCCTCCTGCTTGCTTGGCCCTCACATTACCGTGCAGATCAGATCAGATCAGCTGTCTGCAAAGCTTTGCTTTGGCTCAGAGGCCCTGCTCAGAAACTCTGCTTCCCTCATTCCCAATCCCAACACCAGAGCCTGAGCCCTTTACCCTTTGCTTCTAGAACTCACAGTAGGTCTGAGATATTATCCCCAAGTCTCCAGCACTGTACCTGAGCCTCAACCCCACCTAAGAGACTCCACTCTGCAGCAGGACTGGACGGACTGCTCCGAAGGAATACGAAAAGGAAGAACAAACCAATCCCCAAACCAGCAGAAGAAAAGAAATAACTAAGATCAGGGTGGAACTAAATGAAATCTACAACAAAAGAATTACACAGACGATTAATGAAAAAAAGTTGGTTTTTGGAAAAGATAAACAAAATCAACTGACCTCTTGCTAGAATAATCAAAAAAAGAAAAAGAAAGAACCCTAGTAAGGTCAACCAGAAATGGAAAAAGAGATATTACAACTAAAACAAAACATCCTTTAACAATACTATCATAATCTTTATGCACATAAACTTAAAAGTTTAAAGAAATGTACATATTCTTGGAAACACACAACCTCTTCAGACTCAGAATAGATAGAACTTCTGAACAGACCAATATCAAGTAATGAAATTGAAGCAGCAATAAAAAATTTCCATCAAGATATGTCGAAGACTACAGGGTTTCACAGACAAACGTTACTAAACCTACGAAGAAGTATTTGTTTCTGATGACTCCATACTGAGCCTCAGAGTCAAAGCATTCTATAATAGACATACTCTTATTTGACAATGTCAATGTTACTTTCTTTGCATTATTGTTATTAATATTGCTTAATATTTTGATGCAGTAATTGTCTGATTTTCTTTTTTTAGGTACACAGTGCTATTTTATTGTGGTTTTAATTTGCATTTCACAAATGGTTAACAATGTTGAATATCTTGTCATGCACTATTATTTTTCATCCATACTTCCTCTTTGGTGAAATATCTATTCAGGCCTTTTGCCTACATTGTAATTGAATTTTCTGGTTTTTGACTGTTGAGTTGTGATGGTTCTTTATGTGTTCAGTCTATAAACTTTTGTTGGATAAGCAGTTTGGAAATATCTCCTCCCGGTCTGTAGCTTGTGTTTCCATCCCCCCCTGTTTTTTTTTTTAATTGTTGAATCATAGCTGAGTACATTAGTGCAATCAAGGGGTACAATGTTCTGGTTTAATATACAATCTGAAACATTTTCATCAAACTGTTTGACATAGCCATCATGTCATTTTCTTAGTTATTGTATGAAGACATTTGTATTCTGCATTTAATAAGTTTTGTCTGAACCCGTCTAAGATGCACCATAGGTGTGGCCCCACCAATTACCCTCTCTCTACCCATCCTCCCCCCTCCCGCCCCTCCCTCACCACTTTCCCCATATTCTTGTGCTATAATTGGATTATAGCCTTCATATGAAAGCTATTAATTAGCTTCATAGTAGGGCTGAGTACATTAGATTCTTTTTCTTCCATTCTTGAGATACTTTGCTAAGAAGAACATCTTCCAGCTCCATCCATGCCACAAATTTTATACCACAACACACACCCAACAGTCTTAGAATAGCAACCTTAACAGTATCAACCATAGGATTACTGAAAACAGTTGAAATT
>CAUYRH010051423.1:0-20793 GCA_963574655.1 Perodicticus potto
ATATGCTTGGTAATTGGTTCCACTTTGTGTACACTTCGTTCATCATACAGAATGGATTTCTGTTTCTTCTCAGTTGCTAATACCACACCATTTGCAGCTTTAATTCCCACTGAAGGGGCTCCTCCAGCTACAGCAGCCAATACATATTCAATCTGAACAAGTTTACCAGATGGGCTGAATGTTGTCAGCCTTTTTTGCCTTTCTTTATTTTTTTTTTTGTAGAGACAGAGTCTCACTTTATCACCCTCAGTAGAGTGCTGTAACATCACAGCTCACAGCAACCTCCAACTCCTGGGCTTAGGCGATTCTCTTGCCTCAGCTTCCTGAGTAGCTGGGACTATAGTCGCCCGCCACAACGCTGAGCTATTTTTTTGTTGCAGTTTGACCAGGGTCTGATTTGAACCCAACACCCTCGGCATATGAGGCCGGTACCCTACCTACTGAACCACAGGCACCGCCCGTGTACTCATTTTTTCCTGGGTGGGTCAGTTCTATTTAGGTGGGTTGGTTCTATTTGACTCTATCAAATACTATTTAATTTCGTGAAATTTTCTTTTTTTTGAGACAGAGTTTCACTTTGTTTTGGGGAGGGGGGTTGGTAGAGTTTCACTTTGTAAACCCTTGGTAGAGTGCCATAGCATCATAGCTCACAACAACCTATAATTCTTGGGCTCACGTGATTCTCTAGCCTCAGCCTCCCAAGTAGCTGGGACTATAGGTGACCACCACAATGCAGCCCAGCTATTTTTAAATTCTTAGAGAAGGGGGTCTCGCTCTTGTTCATGCGGGTCTTGAACGTGTGAGCTCAGGCAATCCATCTGCCTTGGCCTCCCACAGTGCTACGATTACAGGCCACCCCGCGGGGCCTTAATTTCATGAAATTTTCTCTAGTGTTACTTAAATTAATCCCAAAATTTTCTGCTAATACCAGAAAGCCAGAGTAGGGCAGGGGAAGAACTTGAAAGTCATCAAAAAGAGCCAAATGCAGCATTATTATATGGGCAGCAGATTCCCAGAGCATGAAGATTTCTCACAATATGTGAGAGCGGGCTGTGGGTAGCAGGGTCCCCACAGCCTGGGAAACGCTCAGAGAGTGACCCACAACCACTTCTCCCACTTTAGCTTTTTTTTTTTTTTTTTTTTGAGACAGAGCCTCAAGCTGTCACCCTGGATAGAGTGCTATGGCATCACAGCTCACAGCAACCTCCTCCAATTCCTGGGCTCAAGCAAGTCTCCTGCCTCCACCTCCCAAGTAGCTGGGACTACAGGCGCTCGCCACAACGCCCGGCCATTTTTTTGGTTGCAGCCGTCGTTGTTGTTTGGCGGGCCCAGGCTGGATTTGAACCCGCCAGCTCAGGTGCATGTGGCTGGCGCCTTAGCTGCATTAGCCACAGGCGCTGAGCCTCCTACTTTAGCTTTTTTGGGGGGGGACAGAGTCTCACTATGTGGCCCTCCATAGAGTTCAATGGTGTCACAGCTCACAGCAACCTCAAACTCTTGGGCTTAAGCGATTCTCTTGCTTCAGCCTCCCAAGTAGCTGGGACTACAGGTACCTGCCACAATGCCTGGATATATCCTCCTTTAACAACATTCTTTTCACCTGCCAGAAGTCAAGTAGCCAATGATGCATACTTTCCTTGTTATTGGCAAGTTTTTCCTCTTTAAGGATGATCTCTACCCCATGTGTTAAGATTTATTCAACCTTGTTAAGATACTGTATAAATAAAGCTGTTTCCACGGTTCAGGTGCTGGCTGAGGCCATCAGCTGCATCAGTCCACGCAACGACATTTCACGTCTCATATGTGTTTTGTTCTCGTGTGTGTTCTTCATTTCCCACCTTTCCACTCAGGTCAACTCTCCCTCCTCACACCAGGTCTCAAGAGGTTCCCCTCTTGTGCCCATATGTGACAATAGTCTGCAGAAATATTTCGTTTGACCTTCAGGCACAATGGGTGATAACAGCACCTACTCCTAGGATAGTTCTGGGGATTAAATAAACTCATCCAGATAAAATGCTTAGAACGGTGCCTGGCACACTCGGAAGAGGCCTGCTGCAGGTGGCGGTAACATTGCTGTCATTCACATCCTCTCCATACCAGTCTACTGAGCCCCCATGTCATATAAGACCTGACCCTGGATGGACAGGACAGGACCTCCCTGAAGGATCTCCATCTACTGGGGATATAGGAGAGATGGATATGCAAAAAGATAATTTCAAAATAAAGTAGATATGGTGAGGACAGTCTCTTTGGAGGGTACTTCTCTAGCATCTCTGCTGTTATGAAATGCATGTACTGTTAGATCCAGCAACTTCACTTTAAGGAACTGATACCCTAGAAATATCAAACTGTGCAGAAATACAGATACGAGAGTGTTCACTGTGCCATTGTTTGTAATAGGGAAAATTTAGGAATGACCTAAACGTTCATTGTCAGTTATACATTTTTTATGTTTTGAGACAGAGTCTCAAGCTGTCACCCTGGGTAGAGTGCTGTGGCGTCACAACTGACAGCAACCTCCAACTCTTGGGCTCAAGTGATTCTCTTGCCTCATCTTTCCAAGTAACCGGGACTACAGGCGCCCACCACAACGCCTGGCTATTTTTTTGTTTTGTTTTTTGAGACAGAACCTCAAGCTGTCACCCTGGATAGAGTGCTGTGACATCACAGCTCACAGCAACCTTCAACTCCTAGGCTCAAGAGAGTCTCCTGCCTCTGCCTCCCAAGTAGCTGGGACTACAGGCACCTGCCACAATGCCTGGCCATTGTTTGGTTGCAGCCTCACTGTTGTTTGGCAGGTCCGGGCTGGATTCGAACCCGCCAGCTCAGGTGTACATGGCTGGCGCCTTAGCCCGTTGAGCCACAGGCTCCGAGCCTATTTTTTTGTTGTTGTTTTTGTAGTTATCATTGTTGTTTGTCAGGCCTGGGCTGGATTCAAACCCGCCAGCTCCGGTGTACATGGCTGGCACCCTAGCCACTTGAGCTACAGGCAATGAGACAGTGACACATTTAATAAGACTTAGGCAAGTGTGGTGGCTCAAACCTATAATCTCAGAACTTTGGGAGGCCGAGGCAGGAAGATCAGTTGAGCCAGTAAGTTTGAGGCCAGCCTGGACAACATAGCAAGACTCTGTCTTTTTAAAAAAAAAAGATTTTAGGCTTGGTACCTGTAGCTCAAGCGGCTAAGGCGCCAGCCACATACACCAGAGCTGACAGGTTCAAATCCAGCCCAGGCCTGCCAAACAACAATGACAACTACAACCAAAAAATAGCCAGGCATTGCAGTGGACACCTGTAGTCCTAGCTACTTGGGAGGCTGAGGCAAGAGAATCACTTAAGCCTAGGAGTTGGAGGTTGCTGTGACGGCCACAGCCCTACTCAGGGCGACAGCTTGAGGCTCTATCTAAAAAAAAAAAAAAAAAGAAAGAAAGAAAGAAAGGGGCAGCACCTGAGGCTCAGCAAGTAGGGCGCCCGGCCCCATATACCGAAGGTGGCGGGTTCAAACCTGACCTCAGCCGAACTGCAAAAAAAAAAAAAAAAAAGGCTTTTTTTCCCTCTCTTGTTTTTTTCATCCTTAGGAAGTAAAAAGTTAAAGGGGCTGTTGAAGGAAAGAGGAGTGAGGTAAGGTAAAGAAGGGTGGGGACCCTGCCACCTGGGTACTTGCTACCCAGATACATAAACCTGGGCTTCTCACCAAAGACTGGCCATGCCTCTGGCTGGAAAGAAGCCACCCTGCATGCTCCAGCGGAGGCTGCAGGGCTGTTTCTGAGAACCCAGGAGAAGAAAAGACAAGAATAAAATGAAAAGTGAGGTGGAGATGAGGACAAGATGGTCCATCCTAGAGTGACAGTTCTTTTTTTTTTTTTTGTGAGACAGAGTCTCACTATGTCACCCTAGGTAGAGTGCTATGGCGTCACACCTCACAGCAACCTCAAACTCTCACGTTTAAGTGATTCTCTTGCCTCAGCCTCCCCAGTAGCTGCAACTACAGGAGCCCAGCTATTTGTAGAGATGAGGTCTTGCTCTGGCTCAGGCTGGTCTCAAACTTATGAGTTCAGGCAATCCACCAGCCTCGGCCTCCCAGAGTGCTGGGATTACAGGCATGAGCTACCATGCCCGGCCTACTGTGACAGTTCTTAAAGCATGGTCCTTGGGCCTTGAGGGAGGCATGGGCTGAGACCTTGGTATCAAAGGCATCACTTCCCTTTCTTACTGTATTACTTGTACAGTGGATGCAAAAACCCCAGTGAGGAAAACAGGTAGCTTGGCAGGAATCATGACAAAAGAACAAACTCTAGGCTCGGCGCCTGTGGCTCAACGGGCTAACGCACCAGCCACGTATACCTGAGCTGGCGCGGGCCAGCCAAACAACAATGATGACTGCAAGCAAAAGATGGCCGGGCGTTGTGGTGGGCGCCTGTAGTCCCAGCTACTTGGGAGGCGGAGGCAGGAGACTCACTTGAGCCCAGGAATTGGAGGTTGCTGTGAGCTGTGATGCCACAACACTCTGCCCAGGGTGACAGCTTGAGGCTCTGTCTCAAAAAAAAACAAAAAAAACAAAAAACTCTACTAGTAGTGATTTTATTGCTCACCACTGTGCACTCCTAGGTTTTTCAATTATTTATTTATTTATTTATTTATTTAAACACAGAGTCTCACTCTGTGCCCTGGGTAGAGTGCCATGGCATCATAGCTCACAGCAACCTCAAACTCCTGGGCTCAAACGATCCTCCTGCCTCAATATCTTGAGCCTCTGGGAATACAGGCGCCTGCCACAACATCCACCTAGTTTTTCTATTTTTAGGAGAAATGGAGTCTCTCTCTTACTCAGGCTGGTCTCAAATTCCTGAGTTCAAGAGCTCTTCCTAACTTGACCTCCCAGAGTGGTAAGATTACAGGCATGAGCCACTACACTGGGCCTTCCTTCTTTTTTTTCAAAGCCTAGTTTACTGAAAATTTTTTTTGCAGTTTTTGGCCGGAGGCTGGGTTTGAACCCATCACCTCCAGTATATGGCGCCAGCGCCCTACCCCTTTGAGCCACAGGCGCTGCCCTGAAAAATTTTTGTAAAGCAATAAAAATGAGTAGTTTTATTAAATCTTGGCTCTCAGGCTGCAGCTTCCTAGTACTCTGTGACAAGGACAGGAAATGAACACAGAGCATGGGCTGCTAGTGGGAGGAAGATGGTGTCACTTGGGGGCACTCAGGCTGGCTGAGGGGTGGGCCAAGCACCCTTTCTAAGGAAAACATTTTAACTGGAGAAAATGACAGAGAAACCATGGCTTGATGCCTGCCATAGGCTTTCTCAAAAATGAATAAAATGCCACTCACCTCAAAGAAATAATTGACAATATTTGTTTCCAGTGATAACATTTGAGCCTTCAAGAGAAAACTAGAATTTTGGGAAACTTACTAGCAGGCTGAGTATCCCAATTCTTAGTGAATGCTTCTAATGGGATTAATGTTAATATTGCTAAATGTGATTTTTTTTTTTTTTTGTATTGTAAAATGAAGATCTGCAACTTTTGGAAAATCTGTATGACTTAGTGATCCAACATTTCCCAGATAACCAAAGCATGATGTTAAAAAGTCAGGCATGATTAAAAGATCCATTTAAGAATGAATTTGGGGCGACGCCTGTGGCTCAAAGGAGTAGGGCGCTGGCCCCATATACCGGAGGTGGTGGGTTCAAACCCAGTCCCGGCCAAAAACTGCAAAAAAAAAAAAGAATGAATTTGGGGGGTGCCTCCTATGGCTCAGAGGAGTATGGCCCCAACCCCATATGCCGGAGGTGGCCGGTTCAAACCCAGGCCCGGCCAAAAAAAAAAAAAAAATAGCCAGGTGTTGTGGCGGGCGCCTATAGTCCCAGTTACTCGGGAGGCTGAGGCAAGAGAATTGCCTAAGCCCAAGGAGTTAGAGGTTGCTGTGAGCTGTGACGCCACAGCACTCTACCAAGGGTTAATAAGTGAAACTCTAACTAACTAAATAAATAAATAAATAAAATGAATTTGGGGCCAGGCACGGTGGCTTATGCTTGTAATCCTAGCACTCTGGGAGGCCAGAGCGGGTGGATTGCCTAAGCTCTTGAGTTTGAGACCAGCCTGAGCAAAAGCAAGACCCCATCTCTAAAAATAGCCAGATTTTTTTTTTTTTTTTTTTGTAGAGACAGAGTCTCACTTTATTGCGCTTGGTAGAGTGCCGGCGTCACACGGCTCACAGCCACCTCCAACTCCTGGGCTTAGGCGATTCTCTTGCCTCAGCCTCCAGAGTTGCTGGGACTACAGGCGCCCGCCACAACGCCCGGCTATTTTTCTGTTTTGCAGTTCGGGCCGAGGCTGGGTTTGAACCCACCACCTTTGGCATATGGGGCTGGTGCCCTACTTGCTGAACCACAGGCACCACCCAAAATAGCCAGATGTTGTGGTGGGCACCTGTAGTCCCAGTTACTTGGGAGACTGAGGTAAGAGAATCACTTGAGCACAAGAATTTGAGGTTGCTGTGAGTTGTGATACCACAGCACTCTACCAAGGGAGACAAAGTGAGACTCTGTTTCTAAACAAAAATAAAAATAAAAATGGGTTTGAATGTAACAGAGAACAAGATACTCAATATTTTTTCAGATTCCATGTTGCAACTAACCTTTAGGAAACTATGGCTTTGGCTTGGTACCTGTAGCTCAAGCGGCTAAGGCACCAGCCACATACACCAGAGTTAGCAGTTCAAATCCAGCCCAGACCTACCAAACAACAATGACAACTACAACCAAAAAATAGCCAGGCATTCTGGTGGGTGCCTGTAGTCCCAGCTACTTTGGAGGCTAGGGCAAGAGAATCACTTAAGCCCAGGAGTTGGAGGTTGCTGTGAGCTGTGATGACACAGCACTCTACCCAGGGTGACAGCTTGAGACTCTGTCTCAAAGAAAGAAAAAGAAAGAAACTGTCACCTGTGCATTGTGTTATAGAAAAAAACAGTCAGCCTTCCATGGTTTTTGAAGCCATGGATTCAACCAACAACAGACCAAAAATAGTTAGAAAATCATTACATCTGTGGTGAGCATGCACAGACATTTTTCCCTTGCCATTATTCCCTAAACAATATAGTATAACAATTATTTACATAACATGTACATTGTATTAGGTATTATAAGTAATCTAGAGATGATTTAAAGTGTACAGGAGGACATGAGTAGGCTATATGCAAATACTATGTCACTTTATTTATTTATTCATTTACTTATTTATTTGAGACAGAGTCTCACTCTCTTGCCCTGGGTAGAGTGCAGTGGCATCATCATAGCTCACTGCAACCTCAACCTCCTGAGCTCAAGCAATCCTCCTACTTTAGCCTCCCTAGTAGCTGGGACAACCGGCACCCACCACACCTGGGTAATTATTGTTATTATTATTATTATTATTATTATTTTCTTTTGTAGAGACAAAGTCTGGGTATGTGACACATGTTGTTATCAAGTGATCTTGGCCCCAAGTGACCCTCCCACCTCAGCCTCCTGAATAGCTAAGACTATAGGCGCCCACCACCACACCTGGCTAATTTTTATATTTTTTTTGAGACAGAGCCTCAAGCTGTCACCCTAGATAGAGTGCCATGGCATTACAGCTCACAGCAACCTCCAATTCATGGGCTCAAGTGAGTCTCCTGCCTCCGCCTCCCAAGTAGCTGAGACTACAGGCACCCCCCACAACGCCTGGCCGTTTTTTGGTTGCAGCCATCATTGTTGTCTGGCGGGCCCAGGCTGAATTCGAACCTGCCAGCTCAGGTGTACGTGGCTGGCGCCTTAGCCCATTGAGCCCAGGCGCCGAGCCTATTTTTTGTATTTTTTATAGAGATGGGGTATCAATGCTCAGGCTGGTCTGAAACTCCTAAGCTCAAGTGATCTTCCTGCCTCAGCTTCCCAAAGTGTTAGGATTATAGGCTTGAGCCACTGCATCTGGCCTTAAACATTTTTAATAGGAATCCTACAAAGAAAGTGTTGTATTTAGGGCGGCGTCTTGGGGCTCAAAGGAGTAGGGCACCGGCCCCATATACTGAAGGTGGCGTGTTCAAAAACCGACCCTGGCCAAAAACTGCAAAAAAAGAAAAAAGTGTTGTATTTAGATTGAAAAATAAGTGTCACATGTACTCAATACCAATTTGAAACTAGGAGATTAACAATCACATGAAAGACAATCTCAATTAAATTCAAGAAGGTAATCCCAGGCAAAGCCTATGGCTGAAAGGAGTGGGGCGCTGGCCCCATTTGCCAGAGGTGGTGGGTTCAAACCCAGCCCTGGCCAAAAAAAAAAAAAAAGAAGAAGAAGGTAATCCCAGCACTCTGGGAGGCCGAGGCAGGCAGGTTGCTTGAGCTCACAAGTTCAAGACCAGCCTGAGCAAGAGGGAGACTCTATCTCTACTAAAAATAGAAAAACTTAGGCAAGAGGATTGCTTGAGCCCAAGAGTTGGAAGTTGCTGCGAGTTATGATGGTCAGTGTCAGTATATAAGATGTGTCATCTTTGTCACTGTTGACTCTTTTTTTTTTTTTTTTTTTTTGAGACCAAATCTCACATTGTTGCGCCTAGTAGAGTGCTATGGCGTCCTAGCTCACAGCAACCTCAGACTCTTGGGGTCAAGCAATTCTCTTGCCTCAGCCTCCCAAGTAGCTAGGACTACAGGCGGCCACCATAACGCCTGGCTATTTTTAGAGACCAGGTCTCGCTCTAGGTCAGGCTGGTTCCAAACACCTGAGCTAAGGCAATCCTCCCACCTCAACCTCCCAGAGTGCTGGGATTACAGTCATAGCCACTGTGCCTGGCCTGTTGACTCTTTTTCTAGTCCAGTGTGTGGTTGAATGTGTAAATTTCAGGTGAGGCTTTTTTTTGAGACAGAGTCTCTCTCTGTCACCCTGGGTAGAGTGCTATGAGGTCATAGCTCATAGCAACCACAAACTCTTGGGACTCCAGTGATCCTCTTGCCCCAGGCCCTGAGTAGCTGGGTCTATGGCTGCCCTCCATGACACCCAAGCTAGTGTTTAGAGACAGGGTCTTGCTCTTGTTCAGACTGGTCTTGAACTTCTGAGCTCAGGTGACCAACCCTTCTGGGCCTCCCACAATGCTGGAATTACAGGTGTGAGTCACCACTCTGGGAGGCAGGGTTTTTTTTGGTTTTTTTGTTTGCTTGTTTTTTATGGGCTGTACTCTAGCTATGTTGCCCACACAGAAACATGAAGTCTTAGGTTCAAGCTATCCTCCTGCGTCAGCCTCCCAAGCAGCTGGAAGTGTAGGCCACCTTGCAACATCCGGCCTTCCAGGTATTCTTTAAAACAGAAAGCATGGCAGGGCGGTAAGGTGCTGAGCTCTGCATCTGCCCTTCGGACCATGCTTGTCGGTGGTGTTCTTCCGACCTGTGACCTGCATTCGTACAAACCTTGACAAGCTTGTTCGTGTGTTTCTGGGAGACTGCAGTTGCCAAGTGTGGTTGTGTGTGGCCTCTTCATGATTTCATCTGTCTCCTATGCATTTTAAAGTTGCGTTCTGTTAGGTTCCTGCCTATATTATCCTACTGAATTATTCCTTTTATCATGGAAAAATGATCCACTTAATATTCAATATCGCTTTTTGCCTTAAGTTTTATTTTGTGCTGTTACATGTTGCTATACCAGCTTTAGTTTGGTTGGTATTTGCCTGATAAATTTTTTATGCCTTTTACTTTCATTCTTTTTCTGTCACATGTCTTATGTGTATTTGAGTGTAGATGAGGCTTTTTTTTTGTAACATACTTTGAAAATTCCTGCCTTTAATATACTTTCTATTTATTTATTGTTTGTTTTTGAGCCAGACTTTCACTTTGTCACTCTCAGTAGAGTGCCTTGGCATCAAGCTCACAGCAACCTCAAACTCTTGGGCTTAAGTAATTCTCTTGCCTTGGCCTCCCAAGTAGCTGGGACTACACTACAGGTGCCCACCACAATGCCCGGCTTTTTTTTTTTTTTAAAAAGAGACGAGTCTCCCTCTGGCTCAGGCTGGTCCCAAACCTGTGAGCTCAGGCAATCCACCCACCTCAGCCTCCCAAAGGGCTAGGATTACAGGCATGAACCACCATGACCGGTCTTTTCTGTAATGTTTTAAGGCAGAGTCTCACTTTGTTGCCCTGGGTAGAGTGCCATTGTGTCTTAACTCACAACAACCTCGAACTCATGGGTTGGAGCAATCCTCTTGACTCAGTCTCCTGAGTAACTAGGACTACAGGTGCCCACTACAACACCTGACTAGGTTTTCTATTTTTAGTAGAGATGGGATCTTGCTATTGCTCAGTCTGATCTCAAACTCCTGAGCTCAAGGGATCCTCCCCCCTCAGCTTCCCAGAGTGCTGGGATGACAGGTGTGAACCACTATGCCTGGCCAGGTACAGATTTTTTTTTTTTTTTTTTAGAGACAGTTTCCTTTTATCGCCCTTGGTAGAGTGCCGTGGCGTCACACAGCTTATAGCAACCTCCAACTCCTGGGCTTAGGAGATTCTTTTGCTTCAGCCTCCCGAGTAGCTGGGACTACAGGCGCCCGCCACAATGCCTGGCTATTTTTCCGTTTTGCAGTTCTGCTGAAGCCGAGTTTGAACCCGCCACCTTCAGTATATCACCCTACTCGATGAGCCACAGGCGCAGCCCCAAGATACAGATTTTTTTTTTTGAGACAGAGCCTCAAGCAACCTCCTCCAATTCCTGGGCTCAAGCGAGTCTCCTGCCTCCACCTCCCAAGTAGCTGGGACTCCAGGCACCCGCCACAACACCCGGCCATTTTTTGGTTGCAGCTGTCATTGTTGTTTGGCGGCCCGGACTGGATTCAAACCCGCCAGCTCAGGTGTACATGACTGGTTAGCCCGTTGAGCCACAGGCGTCGAGCCAGATACAGATGTTTTAACAGCAGTCTAATAGTCTATCATATGCCTCTCCCAGCAGCAGGGAGCTCTGGGATCAGACGAGTCAGGCTAATCTCCTGCCTTCACTTCTTATACACATAACTTGAGAAAACTAGTTTAAACTATGGGCTTTAGCTCTCATGGGAGGTGCCAAGTCTTGAATTGAGTTGGTTTCATAGTCAGATCAATATTTATTTTCCAATCAATAATTGACTGATTTAGAAGCACACATCAACTGAAATATAGATTAACTCTAGAACAGTTTATTCTGTAACATCTCTGAAGACCTGGGATAGGCCATATTTTGTGAGTCTATAGTTTTATTGTATGTGACTAAGAACAACAAATTTCACGTCATAATACTCTGTTGTGACTGAAAGGTAAAGGCAGGGTTTGTAGCAGAAAGGAGTGACAGCTGAACCACATCCACAAATTCATGATTATTCTTCATCAGTAGAGAAAGTGGGTAAGTGAGGACTGCAGCCTTGTCCTGGCTGCCCAGCTCCTCTGCGGCCCAGGTTATCATGTGGAAAATGGGTAGATTCTAGTTTTGTACTGACCTCACAGTGATGTCCTGCAGGTGACATGAATACATGGCTGAGGGAGGGCTGGACAAGTCAGTAATGGTCAGTAATGGCCAGTGATCATTGTCACCTCTGGTGAGGCAGGGCCAGTGAGATGTAGTCATGAGGCTGCTCACGTGGATATTGGAGTGGAAAAGCCAAAAAGCTGGAGGGAACTCAGGCCCTGTTTATTTGGGGCAGATCAGTAGTACTGGAACTCATAAGAAATGGCTAAAAATAAACTTCCTGGAATTAGTTAGGCCAGTGAAATGTTGGTAAATGTTTAACAGCCTGCTGTGATGGAGGCAGTGTGTGTATTTGTGTGTGTGCTGAGTTGTAGCATTTGCTGACTTCTGCAGTGCAAATTGAAGGAGCTAAGGAAATTTTACCCCAAAATATGATTCCTTGGTATAAAGAATAATTTGAATTAAAGGTCATTCGTGGCTCGGCGCCTGTGGCTCAACGGGCTAAGGCATCAGCCACGTACACCTGAGCTGGCGGGTTCAAATCCAGCCCAGGCCCGCCAAACAACAATGACGGCTGCAACCAAAAAATGGCCGGGCGTTGTGGCGGGTGCCTGTAGTCCCAGCTACTTGGGAGGCAGAGGCAGGAGACTCGCTTGAGCCCAGGAATTGGAGGTTGCTGTGAGCTGTGAGGCCATAGCACTCTATCCAGGGTGACAGCTTGAGGCTCTGTCTCAAAAAAAAAAAAAAAAAAGGTCATTCGTGATCAGAAAGCACTGGAAGAGGCCTTTCCTCTGTGTACATAAAACCTGAGTAACCTGACTGGGAATCAAAAGGGGCTGCTGACTTCCTTATTACATGCTAATAGACCTGGCCTCAAGGTCATTTGAAGCACTATACCTGTCTCTCAGGTTAATCAACAAATCAATCTTTTTTCACCCATCTACATATTCCCCTAGCAACTACTTATCTATACTTTCCACATTCTCCCCCCACCTTTCCAAATAGCATCTATAAAGGTCTCTGACCATCACTAGAACATTGAGTAGTTTTTTTTTTTTTTTTTTTGTGACAGACCCTCAAGCTGTTGCCCTGGGTAGAGTGCCATGGCATCACAGCTCACAGCATCCTCCAACTCCTGGGCTTAAGCGATTCTCTTGCCTCAACTTCCCAAGTAGCTGGGACTACAGGTGCCCGCCACAACGCCTGGCTATTTATTTGGTTGTAGTTGTCACTGTTGTTTGGCAGCCTGGGCTGGATTCAAACCCGCCAGCTCTGGGAAATGTGGCTGGCACCTTAGCCGCTTGAGCTACAGGCACTGAGCGGAGTTAGAGACTTTTAATATAATTTACTTATTATAAGTATATATAACTTTTTAATAATGGCTGTGTTTAACAATGGACTTGCAAAGCTTCTGAAAATTTAACAATTGGTTCCTCAAGAGGCTGCACAAGCTGGCTCCAGACACTGCCTAAGCCACCTGGGGTCCTGTTTTGGTGCCTATAACCATGCACAGGTAGCAGCCGCCTGTCACATGCACAAGTGCTGAGGGCGGGTTCAACGCACTTCCCTTGGGCTCCTTCCTCTGGCATTTGTGTCCCTTCCCCTGACACTGCCACAGAGGTGACCTTTCCTTTTCCTGGCTTGGAGCTGTTCCGATCCTCCAGCACCTCCCCCACCACAGGGTAGACCATCTGAGGAATGTGCTCTTGGTGGCCCCTTGCCAAATCCATGGTCATATGCTCACAAGGTCGTCCAGATGGCCAGAAAGACAGCAGCAGCCAGGGGCAGGGCTGGCAATTCCCTAGCAGGTCTGTGTTCTCAGATTAGGAATGGCCTGGCAAATAGATCCCAGCAGCCCCCTGCGCTCTGTGTTTCAAAGCCTGGACCCAACCTACTGCCATTTTTAATTTAACCTCACTTCTCTCCATTGCATCTCCACCTCTGCAAATAACAGCACTGACCACTGCATGCACCAGGGTCTAGGTCCAACACAGTGATTTTCAACTGCTGTTGTTGCAGGAAGATGAGCCCCAATGGAGAGAATGAGCACCCAAACACCACGTTTATAAGAGGAAGGGCTTTATTCACCACCCGGGAGCTTAAGGCATAGAAGAATTCCACATGGCTGCGCTCCCCATCTGGCTTGATCTGCTTGATCTTTCTCTTTTTATCAACGGTCAAAAGTTCCACCCCACAGGTACCCTTCTCATTGGCCAGTTTGAATCAAGTGGGAGATGCTAGTCCAGCCCCTACAGAACTACAGTATTTCAGCTCAGCGCCTGTGGCTCAACGGGCTAAGGCGCCAGCCACGTACACCTGAGCTGGCGGGTTCAAATCCAGCCTGGGCCTGCCAAACAACAATGACGGCGGCAACCAAAAAATGGCCGGGCATTGTGGCAGGCGCCTGTAGTCCCAGCTACTTGGGAGGTGGAGGCAGGAGACTCGCTTAAGCCCAGGAATTGGAGGTTGCTGTGAGCTGTGATGCTACTGCACTCATTCCAGGGTGACAGCTTGTGGCTCTGTCACAATAAAAAAAAAAAAAAAAAAAAAAAAACTACAGTATTTCACAGAACTTGGAAATTTCCAAGTTCCAGGAAGTTAAGTTTACAAATTCCCAAGAGCTGAGTCGCCATGGAGAGGACCGTGCAAGTATATCCTTGTGGTCTCCTTGAGAAGACCTATTCTCCTAGACCTCACCTTTCTCGAGTATCCTCTCTCACTGTGCGGTGAGGGAAGCTTAGATGCACCACGAAAATTTTTAAAGAGGGCGGTGCCTGTGGCTCGTCTATTAGGGAGCCAGCCCCATATACCAAAGGTGGCAGGTTCAAACCCGAACTGCAAAAGCAGAAAAATAGCCGGGCATTGTGGCGGGCGCCTGTAGTCCCAGCTACTCGGGAGGCTGAGGCAAGAGAATGACTTAAGCCCAGGAGTTGGAGGTTGCTATGAGCTGTGACGCCACGGTGATAAAGTGAGACTCTGTCTCTACAAAAAAAAAAAAAAAAAAATTTTAAAAGATCATTTATTGGCTCGGCGCCTGTGGCTCAACAGGCTAAGGCGCCAGCCACGTACACCTTAGCTGGTGGGTTCAAATCCAGCCCCGGCTCGTCAAACAACAATGACGGCTGCAATCAAAAAATGGCCAGGCATTGTGGCGGGTACCTGTAGTCCCAGCTACTTGGGGGCAGAGGCAGGAGACTCGCTTGAGCCCAGGAATTGGAGGTTGCTGTGAGCTGTGATGCCACTGCACTCTATCCAGGGTGACAGCTTGAGGCTCTGTCTCAAAAAAAAAAAAAAAAAAGAAAGAAAGAAATACTGATCATTCCTAATCATCAGAGAAATGCAAATCAAAACCACTCAGAGATATCACCCCGGTGAGAATAGCCCACATCACAAAGTGTCAAAGCTGCAGGTGCTGGCACAGATGTGGAAAGACAGGAACACTTTTATACTGCTGGTAGGATTACAAATTAATATAATCTCATTGGAAGGAAGTATGAAGAGCCTTGAAGAAGTCAATTAGACCTCTCATTTGATTCTGCATTCCCATTACTAGGCATCTATCCAGAAGAAAAAAAAATCATTTTATGAAAAGAACATTTGCACTAGATTGTTTATCACAACTCAATTTATAATCGCCAAAATGTGGAAACAACCTAAATGGCCACCAACACAGAATGGGTTAACAAACTGTGGTATATATATACCTTGGAATAGTATTCAGCCATTAAAAAATATGGAGACTTTATATCTTTTGTATTAACCTGGATAGAGGTGAAACACATTCTTCCTTTTTTTTTTTGAGACAGAGTGCCACTTTTTCACCTCAGTAGAGTGCCATGCCATCATAGCTCACAGCAACCTCAAACTCTTGGGCTCAAGTGATCCTCTTGCATCAGTTTTTCATTTTTAGTAGAGACAGTTTCTCACTATTGCTCAGGCTGGTCTCAAACTCCTGAACTCAAGTAATCCACCCACCTCAGCCTCCCAGAGTGCTAGGATTAAGGGTGTGAGCCACCACCCCCAGCCAAAACACATTCTTTTTAGTAAAGTATCACAAGAATGGAAAAGCAAGAATCCAATGTACTCAATTCTATCATGAAAGTAGTAAGCAACCTAATACATACCCACATAAGAAAAACCTCAAATCAATTCAAGGTGGGGGGTGGGGGAAAGAGGGAGGGGGAAGAGGGAAAGAGGATAGGGGTGGGAGTGCACCCACTTAATGGTGACAATGTTAATGTGTATAGCACGCCTCTTGGGAGCTGGACACAATTATAAGCGGGACTCTACCTAACAAACGTAAACATTGTAACCTAATTCTTTGTACCCTCAAATTAACCTGTAAGAAAAATAAATAAATAAATAAATAAATGGATAACACCAAGAGCATTGTGAAAGGACTCAGCATGAGGAAAGGAACTTTGAAGCTATGGAAACAATCCAATTGGTATTCCTTAAAATTCAGATAGTTGCCCAATCTGAGGTGAAGAACCACTACAAATTCTTGCTCTGGGTCACACTTTCTAAGTGTATCATAAGAAAACTGGTACAGCATTGGATATGCTCTATGAAGTTGATGCTGTAGTAGGTGGGGTCTCCCCGGGCATTGAGGCACATATCGGACAAACCACAGATTTGGTATTCTTGCTGTGGGATAATTGCAATGTTCCAGAAGTCCTTTCTGATCAAATCTTCTTGGAACAGTAAAGACAAGGAAAGGTATAACGATTTACAAAATTTCTTGACTGAAGGGAAACATCCTTAGTGGTGGCCTTCACACCTTCCATGATGTAATTCTGGTATTTAGAATAGGTAGCTATGGATCTTGGATAAGAAGAAATTCTTACAGCAGCCTGGCAAGATGTCTCTGTGCTCTCCATCGGCTGCTCGAGGTCCACAGCTCAGACTCCAGGTGCCAAGTGATGCAACAGAGCCCACTGACAGGTTTCCTTGGCTTCAGACGTTCCCACAGGCAAGCACAGCAAAAGGCATGCCCGCGAGGCACCTGCACAGCCTTCTCATACACCTCTACGCACACTGGACACGTGAAACGGCCTAGTGGGTTGGCCGTGTTCCCTGACATAGGTATATAAACTTCTGGGCCCCATCCCATTTGGATGTTAGGTGATCACTCTGTAATTCTCCCCATAGGTAAATACATTTGTAATCTCTTTCTCTTATTAATCTGCCTTGTTAGGAGTTGATTTTTCAGTGAACCTTCAGGGGCAAAGAGGAAGTTCTCCTTCTCCCCCACAATCACATGGGCAGATATCTATGTTAATCACACTTTGTGTAGTTATTAAGATGAGACATTTGTTGAAAAGTGATTTAAATAGACGAAAATAGCTACCCAGATTTATGTTCACCACAGGGGATTGTGTGCCCTCACACAGACCTTAGTCTACACTGTAAACCATGGGTATTAATCATACATCTTTGGCTCTTCCATTATCAAATTATTTATTTTTAGCATATCACAGGCAATAGTAGTGGAGGCTCCTTGGCTTGGTGCTAACAGTGTGGTTTTCAACCCCTGTCCTGAGCTGAATTTGCATCAGCTTCACTTTTTTTTTAATTTATCTTTTGTAAGGAAATTCAGCATTCTGGTTCCTACTAGTTCTTTTCTCAGATGTGGAGCTCCCCAAGCAACCTGAAATATTCTAACAGGGCCCTGTGCAATGCAAGTCCACTCACATTTGCCAGCCCACTCACACAAGTTCACCTCTTCTCCCCAACAGGAGGTTTCATAGCATACTCTTGACCTATTTAAAGAACTCGAAGCTCTTGTAGTAAAAATACATGCATAAATACGTACCAGATGCACAGATCAAATTTAAGAGGAATAGATTATGGATATGGAACTGTCAACATGACCTTCACGATCACATTTTTTCATCCTCCCATGTGGTGTCCACCTGTAGTGCATCATCAGTGGGTTTGGTTGAAACTCAGTAGGTTCTTGCTTTCAAAGTTGGCTTCATGCCTAAGGAATTTTTTTCACCTTTATTTTCAGCAATGTGGCTGCCTATAGAACTAGAAAATATCTTTCAAAATAAATGCTTCCCCTTTAATAATTTGTCTGTAAATGAAAACTCTTTTAACCCTATCATTAGAAAGACTTCAGTTAGCCTCCTTCTTTTACCATCATCAACATAACAAAAAATTACATCAGGGCTCGGTGCCTGTGGCTCAATGGGCTAAGGTGCCAGCCACGTACACCTGAGATGGCAGGTTCGAATCCAGCCCGGGCCTGCCAAACAATGACAGCTGCCACCAAAAAATAGCCGGGCGTTGTGGCGGGCACCTGTGGTCCCAGCGACTTGGGAGGCGGAGGCAAGAGACTCACTTGAGCCCAGGAATTGGAGGTTGCTGTGAGCTGTGAAGCCACAGCACTCTACCCACGGTGACAGCTTGAGGCTCAGTCTCAAAAAAAAAAAAAAAAAAAAAAATTACATCAGGACAACTATAGGAGCCCAGAATTTTATTCTTCAAACTACTCTTCCATGTGAAAATGCTTCCTATAAAACATGTATCAAACTTTTCTGAGTAAAATCTCAAAGAATTAAAAGATATAAAAAGGACTAAGAAGAGAAGTACTGAACTAAGGAATGAAAAGAACCTGGGTCACTACCCAGGTTCTCTTGGGATAAAAGAATAAATTGCCTTTTTTCAAACACCCAGCCTTTTGGCTACACAGACATGGGAAGCAATTCTAGCAACGTACTCAGCTAGTCATGCTGGGAACGTAGATAAGGATGATTCAGTACAGCTTTGCAGGGTTAGTGTTTCTCAAAGATGACTTCTGATCTTGCACTTACTTGTTTAAAAAAATTCATAAAACAGAATGTGGCTTCTCTGAAGTTCTTAAAACCAGACAATCTTCTTGATGCAATAGACTGGAAATGGAAGTATTCCCCTGATGAGTCAATTATGTAATAAGAATATTGGAATCTTCTACTTTTTGCACAGCTAATGTTTACTAAAGGTATGCCAAGTATATGCTATGGTCTTTTACCTATACTCCTCTTCAAAATTTAGAACATGAATCTTATACTATTTAACTCAGAATGAAAGAATAACAGAAACATAAGCACCCCTTCTGAACTCATTAATCAAATCGAAAGATTCTCTCATATCAGTCACTCATATTTACCTTGTCTAAATAATCTAATGTCCATCTTCTTCCCTGAACTCCCAAACACTGCAGCCTTTGTTCAGGCCCTCCATACTTCTTGCTGGATAATGGCAAGAGCCTCATATTTGTTCTTCCTGTCATCAGACTTGACTCCTTCAATCCATCCTTCCCACAGTAAATGATCTTCATGTAGCAAAACCCTAATACATTCCTCCTATACATTCCCCTTCCTGGGTAGGCTGGCTCTTGAATAGGGAGCTCAGTGCTGGGATGGACAGCAAGTGCCTAGACCAGAAAGCAAGTAGTAAAGTATATCCACAGGAAAAAGGAACAAGGAGACTCAGAGACCCCCAAAAGTACCTCAAAGCAGAGAATCTATGAAGTGGATCATGGGTGCCTATGCAAGGAACCAAGGGGATACTGAGGAGTGAAAAAATGAGGTTCAATAGGACAATAACTCTGAGAAACAGTGTTGTCCACCCAGGCACCATGCTGGCTCCTTTTTCTAAAACACTCCTTTTCATCTGCTCTGCTCACTTAGTGATTATAACATGGTTGAACTCATGGAATTTGTAAATGCCTCTGAGAAAAATTATCCAAACTCTCCTTGGCTGAGATGAATCACCTGTATGTGCTTTCTTACTACTCTACTTTTATTTCAATCCCCATTTACCTGTTACTGTGATTGGCAGTACAACTTCCCGATGACCCTGGAGAGCAGTAAATCCATATATTCTCAGCACATGTCACATTGCCTGGCACAAAAACAATGCTTGATAATAGTTATGGAATGCTCACCAAGTGTCATTTCCTACACTGAGACTTTTGAGAATCCTAGGACCTGACACCAGCACAGAAGTTATTCCTAACTGAATCCAGAAGCTCTCTCTGGCTTGGTTTACAGGTGCCTTCCTATGATCAGGGATCATACTGTTGGGTAGTGACCCTAAGAGGTGAACATTCATCAGAGAAGAATAATAACAAGGGAAGTCAAGTGATGTACTCAAGAGAAAACTTGGATAGAAATCAAAACTCTTGGCCTTTCATTTCTATTCTGCCCCTGTATGACTTTAGGCTGATCATTTCTTTTATCTGAGCCAGAGTTTTTTCATTTCTAAAATGAAGAATTAGTATGAGATTATCTCTAAAGTCATTCCCAACTGTAATATGTTATCATTCTACAGTAGAGTATTTGTCTGTATCTATTTTCCATCTTGAATTTAACTCAAAACAGGCATTACCCTTGGTAACTTATCCCAAGTTGGTCCTTCATAACACCCTTCCTTAACATCCATCACACACACAATCCATGGTAATTAAAGGTGCCAATATTTGCTGTTCCATTTTTAGGGACTTTTTCATAACCATGAAATTGAGTTATATGTGAAATATGTGGTTAATACTGATGCATGATTTCCATAGATGACTGGTAGGCAGGAATTGGTCACACTAAATGTTGGTAATTTTCAAATTTGTATTTACCATTCTTAGCCCAAAAAAAAATGGCATCATTTCATAGACTTCCCATATGCAAATATGCAAGCACAACTAGCACATGATCACTCCATTTAGAAGAAATCTACCATTAGTTTTAGATGTGAAAACTCATATGATTAGAATCATTGTCGAAGATTAGATAGCTATAAGTTGTTGGTTTCATTTCTGGGTTTTCTATATGATTCCAAGTATCTATGTCTCTATTTTTGTGCTAGTACCATGCTGTCTTGACCACTATGGCCTTGTAATACAGCCTAAAATCAGGTATGGTGATACCCCCGGCTTTGTTTTTATTACTAAGAACTGCCTGAGCTATACGGGGTTTTTTCTGGTTCCATATAAAACGCAGAATCATTTTTTGGAGGTCTTGAAAGTAGGATGTTGGTATTTTAATAGGGATGGCATTGAATCGGTAAATTGCTCTGGGAAGTATAAACATTATAACAATGTTGATTCTTCCCAGCCATGAGCATGGTATGTTCTTCCATTTATTAAAGTCCTCTATTATTTCCTTTCTTAATGTTTCATAACTCCTTTCACCATAGCCCCAAAGAAAATGAAATACTTAGGAATATACCTAACAAAAGAGGTAAAAGACCTCTATAAAGAAAATTATGAAACCTTAAGGAAGGAAATAGTAGAGGCCCTTTTCTTTTTCACAGCTCTGGGGGATAAATATTATGATGCATTCACATTTCCTTAGAAATGTTCTTTTCCATGAGTGC
>CAUYRH010051425.1:0-27814 GCA_963574655.1 Perodicticus potto
CTTTCCGCAGTGTGAAGAAACCCTGCAAACAGCTATGGAATGAAGTTCTTGGGTGTTCATCAGATTTCCAGCATGGCTATGAAATCTTAGTGTGTACAGAGACAAGGCTGGTTACTTTCTCAAGACCTGGAGATGGTCACAAGAGCAAAGGAGCCTTGGAGCCAGCTCAGTCAGAAGATTCTTTATGAAACAAAGTGATGGGGTTTCTCTAAACTTGGGGATCAGTTTAGAATGCTCATAAGGATCGTGAAGAAAGCCAGAAGGTCCATGAGGTAAACCTTTGTTATCCTTAAGCTCTTGGACTAGGAATATTCTATCTACCATAAACCTCTTTCGTCCCTGGAATAGACCAGTTAGGCCAAGCTATGCCAATCCTATGAAACCAAACTTAAAAAAAAGAAAAAAATTCCATGACACTGGAGCTTTCTCTGACAGAGAGAAGTCATCAATCTACATTTCTGTTTACTGAGAAAATTAATTGGGTGGGAAGCCCTGCCTAAGACTTTGATATGATTAAAGACTATACACACATACACACAAAACACATCTTTCACTGGTATACACCTAATATTTTATTATGGATGAGATGAATTCAAAAAATACGTTATATATGCCCTCTATTCCCAAAGGGAAAGTTGTAGAAATTAGATGACAGAGAAAAATTATAGGCAAATTTTAAAAGAAAAAAATACTATGGAATGAATATGTTATGTGAGGATGAGGTATAAACATTTTCAAATTTTGACATCTTTCTATGTAGGAAAGATCAAACATATCTTGTGGCATAGGTTGTAGAACTAGTTGTGTGGCACCACAAGACAATATAATATATTCTATTATAAAGAAGACTATTCTAAAATTCAAATTGGGTCAAATGCAGATTGCTTCAGTAAGCAGTGCATTCCTAAAGACATTCAAGCATAGGTTGAGAATGGACAAATTGGGTATTTGAAAATGATCAAAACATCAAAGAATGTCTTAATAATATGATTGCTGCTGTCTCTTCCCATTTTAAAAGTCTGTTATTCTCTCCAGAGATATTGTATATTAATTAATATATTTATAATCGTATTTTCTCTTGGTGTTGGGCTGACATGTATTTATTTTATGATTAGTTAATTTTGACAGCCAATGTGAAAACAAGCATAGAAGTGGCCACCGCTACCATCAAGGAAATTAAAGATCGACAGTGCATTCATATCATTTGTCTCATTAAATGTGAAGTCAGTCACGTATACTTTTTTTTTTAGCCCGAAGCACACATCTATCCCTTCAATTTCAAAACTACACCTTTTAAGGGCTCAATCTTAGCTTATCATTTAGGCTGTGTTTTTTATTGCAACATATGACATTGTTATCCTTACCTTTTTTCACTCACTTTCTATTTTTCATTCATTCATTCAATTTTTTTCTTTTTTTCTTCTCTTTATTTTTATCTTCATTTCTTTTATTGTTTCCTTTTACCTCTTCTTTTTCCTTCTTTCTTTCAAAAATATTTACTGAGTGTCAAGTTCCCTTTCAGTTTGGGGGATTACAGTTTGGAACCAAACCAAGTAGACCCCACTCAACTGAACTGATACTGAAGTAGAGACAAAAATATGGAAGACAAAGAAATAAATAATTATATGATGGTAATGAGGATTTTCAATAAAATCAGAACATGCTCTATCATGTATGGGTTGCTACCATAGACTGGAGGGTTGGAAAAATCCTCTTTGGGGAATTGAAATTTAAACTGAGGCCTACAAAACAGGAAGACCTGCATGTTTTTGGAGCTTTGCTTTGTCAAGTTTGAGGGACAGTCAGAGCAGAAATCACACCAGGAAGAAAAAAAGAGCTAGTTAGAAAGAGCTTGAGTTTTACTTGAGAAAACAAAAAGACAGTACTCCCAGAGTTCAGTACACAGGAGTAATGTAGTTAAAATTGGACACATGGTCCGGAAATAGGGTATTTGTCTTTTAGGCCTTGGGGGAAACTTCATTTTAATCTAAGCCTGGTTTAACAGGCAAATGATATTATCTAATATACTTTTTAAAGAAGTCCCATTAGCAATACTTTGAAGAAATAATTTTTAAGTAAATAGGAGCAGGCAGACAAATTACTAAGTTATACATAAGTACAATTAACAGTTGATTGTGACTTGGAAT
Source organism: Perodicticus potto (assembly GCA_963574655.1). NCBI lineage: Eukaryota > Metazoa > Chordata > Mammalia > Primates > Lorisidae > Perodicticus > Perodicticus potto. The sequence continues at coordinate 2,148 of CAUYRH010051425.1, forward strand.
CTATGTCTTAGACGATGCTTCTCAAACTTCAGTGTGGACACAAATCACCTGTCAGTCTTGTTCAAAGGCAGATTGTGATTTGGTGGGCCTGGAGTTGGATCTAAGATTCTGCACTTATATTCAAGGTTTAGGTTATACACACACATTGAGTAGCAAGAACTTAGATGAGGGTGATTGTTATCATGTTGAGATAGGAATATAAAATACACATATAAGACAATTCTAACACTAGAATGATCACAATATTGATAATCGATCTCAATATAGCAAATGCTAAACTTTAATTCCACAAGAGTAACTATAATAATGGTAAATTTATGAATGGAAAGGGTATTTTAGGGAAGATGGATTTTCTGGATCTATCTTAATGACATTGATTATTTCTAGAAACTGTTAAGAATGGCTGAGCTATTGGCATTATGATTTTACTGGAAGGATCACTGAATGATGGATGAATGATAAAATCAATACCAAGTAAAATTTTAGTTCATATATCTGTAATTTTATACCCTCAATGGATATTATTTTTAAATGATTCTAATAACAAAAAGAAAAGACCACTAGATTTAGCTTTCCTTTACTTACCATGTTTCAAATCTCCAAATGGCTAACTGGTAAAGGTAAAACAATAGGGAAAAGTAATACTGAAAAAATCAGGAGGAAGATGCTAAGAAATTACTGAAAAGGTACAATGTACATTTTTGTTGATAGATACTAAAAGCCCAGACTTCTCCACTGTGAGATATATTAATGTAACAAAACTGAACTTGTACCCTTACATTTAGGCAAATTAAAAAAGAAAAATTAAAAACAAAATTGATTTCCAAGTCAAACACTCTAACCAATTATCTTCTTATTTTATACCAGGATAAAATTGGGTTTCTTGTTTGAATTCCCAGGTCCTTTGTGAGACTAATTGATAACTTGATTTTCATAGAACCTTTAAAATGTAAATAGTAGACTGGAGAATTTATAACTTTTAAAAAGCTATCTGAATGTGTGTTTGATTCTTATAAGCTTTTAAATTTCATTAATTATTAATTTTTAATGTTGAAGATTTGATATTGGTAAATATATGTAACAGAAAATTGTCAACATTCAGGGTGGGGAATTACATACCAGTATTAACTATATTGGGTTTTGTCAATATCTTGTCATATTTTTGTTTTTTCCATTTTTCTCTTGACTTCCCTAATTATATTCTTTTATGGAAAATTGTGCTCAATGATGAAATTTGTAGCAATTTAAAAACCCACATCCAGAAATGAACCCATTTATTATTAAAATACACAATTATTTATTGAATATCATCTTCATTTTCTACCATTATCATATTTCATGACATTTATGAAATTGTAAAAACAATGTCATTTATAACAGTAAATATATTTTTATATTCATTATATTTTACTTTTTTAATAAGTTGCTTTTATAAAGAAAGAGGACAAAAATAAAACATTAGAATTTACTTACTAACAGGTTTATGCATTTTCAAAAGGTATTAGATAAAAGTACTCTAAATGCCTCTAAGGACTAGAATGACCATATTAAGTAACGAAAATTTATTTTATTTAAAAATGACAAATCTTCAAGTCATCATTTTAACCTTTCTATCAAATACCACCCTTTAAGTAATGCTTTTGAACTAGTCCTGTGCAGAGATTTTAAGGTTTTCTGATACCTCAATATTTTTGTTTTTCTTTAAGAGGGTCCTTAAGGAAACAAATATATTTTCATATTAACTGAAACGATCATCCCATAAGAATGTCTTATTTCATAAATGCTATTTTTTCCAGATATTCAACCAATTTGTTAGGCTGACCAGTGTTCATTGATTAAATATCTTGATAGCTTATTCTTCATATTAACATATTATCTCTCCTTTTCAATAGAATGCAAACAAGGAAAGATAATAATATGTTTTGAATTGATCAAAAGGGAAGGCTTAACTTCAAAGATCAGACATGGAAACAATTTTGTGTGTAGCTGATTTGCTCAAATGTGTACCAGACCTTACTTTACCTGTGAGTGAGATGGTCACAATGAATGTGACGTATGTGCCATTTAAGTCGTTTTCCTTGTTAAAATATTTGAAGGGGCAAGACTTCTATGTGTGCTGAAAGGTGGTGCCAAAGTGGACTCCTCTGCCTTTTAGAGTAAGAAATTGTCCTATGTTAGAGACATTTCTATCTTGTTGAGAATTATTTCAGGGCATTTTCACCCACTTCTGCAACAAGCTGCTTTTCTTGCATGTAGTTTTCTAGAGCATATGGCTGCTCTGCTGTGCACAGAGTGAAATCATACAATTACTCTTTACAATTTTAAGATGAGCAGAACCTTCATATATTTTCATGTTTAAACAATAGCATGGTGTTAGGTTTAGGGTACCTTGTATAGGGTATTTTTCTCTTCACAATTACCTCATTTGTATCTAAAACATGGACTATAGCTTTTACTGTTGGTCTATGAGCTTTCCTTATTTAAAATATTCTTCAAATGGCATTACTTCATAATATCGAATGAGATTAAGTGGCAGAAATCTCTAGATTAATTTTATCTAGATCCGAGAGATAGAAATTTTTTGTTGAGTGGGCTTATATTAAAAAAGAAAATAATTTTATCAACTCTCCTGAACTTTCCCATTAGAAAGGAATGCAGCCAAGGATGACTTTACTAAAAAGACTAGATGATGATTTGAATTTCATATAACAGTTGGTTTCTGCTACACCTTTTTTATTCATCTGTTCACACTTTTAAAATAAAGTATTATGAGGCTTCAAGCCATGGGATTATACTTAGTACTATCAGCAAATAATCAATGTCTTTATTCAATATTGAATAAAGTTTCCATACCATATTAATTTCAAATGTACTTCAAGTCACATGTTACTGATTATTTACATTTTTGTTTTGTTAGCTTTGCATTATAAATAACAAGTGATAATACATTTGTGGTTTTCTAAGACATACACTTGACAGATTGCATGGAACATATATATAATGTTATTATTGATAGTCAGGAGATAGTGTAGATGCTAGAACTGAAATTTCAGAGTCTAATGGACATACATATTTTTATCAGAATGCATTTTAATTGTGTAATCCAATTGGATTGCACAATTAAAAAGGTGAAATTTTCATGTATATTTTGTGAGCTCTCAGTGAGACTATGTATAGTGTACCTACTGCTTTAGACACATCACTAATAAATGACACTGTTCCTTTTAAGAAGAAAATATACTCTAGTTATATGAAAATCTTTAAGATAACGATAAATGTGAAAAAATTAAGAAAATTAGTATATATTTTTAAATCTCTTTAGTCCATTTCTTTGTGAATAAAATATAAATCTCAATGCACTGTTGATAGCGAATATTGGAAACAGGTACATGCAGATTGATTTAGCATCATTCATATTGATCTCATGTATAATAAACTGTACCAAAGTAATGCATAATACTAATCTCAGATTGGGAAGGGAACCTTCATATATTTTCTTGCCTACTTTACACTAAATTCAACTATTCTTCAATTTTGATACAGACATTTCATTTATAATTATTCTTATGTGATTTATCTCTGAATTTTCTGTACTACTTAGATTTGTAATTGTTAGAAAAGAACACAGTTGTGCAGTCTAGATCTGCAAAACATTTTCTAAGAAACAAGTTAGCAAACAAGGGTAGGATGATGAGCAGCAGCCCTCAATAATTTTGCCTAGATAATAGCCTTGAAGCACGGCCACGGTCACAGACATGTTAAGAGATGTTGCTAAATACAACATCTATATTTAAAATCAAATCTCTAATGATTTCCATGTACAGTGGCATATTCTTCATCAGAGAGCATTTGGAAACCATAGATCATTGGCTAATGCAAAGAAGAGGTTACTTACAAAAGGACTATGTCCAAATGAATGGATTCTAAGGAACCATAAGGGATCATGCTTTAACCAAAGGTAGTAGTAGGGTGAACTGCTATGATTCTCAAACTATTGGGATAAAGAGAGTTAGATGTTGGATACAGACAAATATTACAGTTGACAGAGTCATGTATTACAGGCTGACACGAAAGGACCAATATCCTTTAATTAAAAGTCTTAGCTCACTCCAGTTAAAGCAGTGGTGAAGAACTCTGTGTAATAAAAGTCCTGGTCTTACTTTCCTTTCTCCCTCTGTCCTCTTGCTGGAATTCCCCAAAGGTTAAGGCTGTTTGTTGATAGAGTGTAGTTGTTTAGAAAGTGGGATACTGTTCAACTATGGAATCTAATTCAATAGGCCTTGTTTGGCACTTCATATCTGCTATTCTAACAAGCTCCCAGGCAATGCCCATGATGCTAATGACTGCCATAATTGGTATAGAAAGAGTGCAGTCTGTTTAGATCGACCTTCTGGGCAGAGAACAAAGACAATGGGGAAAAATGGATCTGGATCTAGGTACTAATATGAAAGCTTCTGGTGAAAAACATGAATAAAATACAATGGTACGAAATCACAGAGTTGAAGAGGTATTGTTACTTATTTAAAAAAAATCCCATATCTTTATTTTTTCATTTAAAAATAATTTACAGCACTAATGAAATTTGTAGTAGAAGAATATGTTCCACTGCCCATAGTCTGCAGAGAGTCATTATCTTTTGTCACTATTATTCAAGCAGTTGCTTCTTTTCCAATTAATCTCATTTTGGAAGGTATTACTTATCTCCGATGTAGAGTATAAAATAAATATTTCGTGTAAAATTAATTTATCTTCAGTAAGAAAATACTAATCTTTATTTTTCATGTTTTTTCATGTTACATTTTTTAGTAAAATTATCTGTGACAAAATTGATTTATGAAAAGAGAACCGAAAGTATAAGCAAAACAATCATTTGTGATCTAGAGAATATGACATAACTAAATAATAAGAAAATTCATAAGTTGAGTGTATCTCCAAATTAACTCTAGGACCAAAGACAATTAAAACTTTAATTCATTTGAAGCTGTCAGAAAATAAGGATTAAAAACTTAATCAAATTAAAGGTAGACAGTTTAAAAGTGTTAAAAGTATCTGTGAACCATACCAATAGTAACTCTTCCCATATGGTGACTTTTATTATGCCAATTATAAGAATTTCTGAAGAGAATATAAAAATCTCACATTTTTCTTATACTCTTGACATTTTACAGCAAACCATAACTGTAAGACCTGTTGCGCCAAGCATTGCAGGTACATCTGCTGTTATCTGCCTGAGTGTTATGGATTCCTGAATTTGTTCCATTTCTATGAAGGAGTAGAGCCCAGATACAAATTTTATAGTCTTTATGCAATAACCAATGGTATGATTTTTCAGCCATTTACGTAGTCTCTCCACTGTCTACTAAATAAAAATTAAATCACTCTATAATTCCTGGAAAATAAGTTGTTTTTATAAAATATGGCATCTCCTTTTCAAGCTCATTACTCTGTTCAGTTTCCTAAATGAAAAAATTTCACCCTTATTTCTTAGTCCAGAAGAGTTGAAAAATAAGATTCCAAAGATTTACAATCCAGGTTTACCTTGTTCCAAGATTAAAACATTGTGGCTTCATGATCATTTGTAAAATGGAAATTGGAACTGTTACAGACGTATCTTAAAAGCTGTTGAATAATTTATTCATATGTTCATATGACTTAATATGATTATATATGATATGAATATATATAATCTATACATTCCTATTAAATTTAATATTTTATTCAAAGATCTGGAGTAGTTTATAACTTTGAATTTAAAAGTTAAATAAAGTTAGAAATCCAGGGAAAGTAGATGATTTAATTTGTATACCATTCAAACACAATAAAAAGGGCATGGTGCAAAAAAGTTCAAAAAAATTTTAGTATATTTACTCACCAATTGTAATGGTTTCTGTAACAGACTAGACCTTAAAATCATAAATGATAAGAACATTTTACCAATAACTAACATTTAAAGACTCTTGTATATATTGATTTCTAGAACTTATAGAATTTAAGCACAAGAGTAAAATATGTGATTATATATTTTCTTTCAGCTAAAAATTGGGCATCACATTCATTTTATACTTACCTACACATTCTAAGGAAAGAATAAGTGCTAGCCATAAATAAGCATGGTATCAGAAATAGAAGTCTATGATTAAAACTATATATATTGTGAAAAAAATATATAGGGGTGTTTGGAACATATTATCTCCAGTTATTTTTAAAATGGATACTGCTTTATGATTTTTTGTAATTATAAAATGAATATATATATCACTTCTTCACAAACTTACTCCAATTACATAATTTTTGAATTTGAAAATATCTTGGATCTTGCACATTCCTAATATGTATATCTCTACAAAGGAAGTTTTCTGTGTTTTTCAACATATTTAGTTGCATCACTACTTTTCTGATAAAAAAGTAACCATTTATTATTCCTCTTTATACAAAGTTTGTTTCAATATATTGCAAAATAAAATAAAATATTTTTCAAAAAGATTCATGAGCCACTTAACAGTATGTTGCTGAATTTTCTATTATACCTTCTTTCTGTATAATCCAGAAACATGATCTAATTGCAGGATGCCTCTAATCACTTTTTAAAAATATACTACAGAAGTATTAATCTATACATATACATATATATATATGTGTGTGTGTGTGTGTATATATATATATATATATATATATATATTTTTTTTTTTTTTTTATAGACAGAGTCTCACTTTATCACCCTCAGTAGAGTGCCGTGGTGTCACACAGCTCACAGCAACCTCCAACTCCTGGGCTTAGGTGATTCTCTTGCCTCAGCCTCCCGAGTAGCTGGGACTACAGGCACCTGCCACAACACCCGGCTATTTTTGTTGCAGTTTGGTTCGGGCCGGGTTTGAACCCACCACCCTGGATATATGGGGCCGGCGCTATACCCACTGAGCCATAGGCGCCACCCCAGCATATATTTTTTCTCAGAAATTTTCATTATTAATCTAGTGGTAAACTAGATTAGTAAACTAGTAAACATTTTTTTTTTATCATCTCTCATTTTTATTAGTAAAGTAGTAAGCAATATCTTGTTTACTAATAAAAATGAATGTGGATAAAACAGACATTGCAGGAACATTGTCTAGTTTTTAGCATCAGCACATTTTCTTGATCTTTTTTCTTCTGTAAATTATATGGAAGGAGCCATTGATTAGTAGACTCCATGTTAAATATGTTCTGAAGAAATGATTGGTCAGTAGATCTTGTGGAAAAAATGTTAAATTTTGTTTGTAGACTGAGAACATGGAGCCACTATTTACTTTTAAACAAACAAATGAATAAAATTTCCTCTCTTAAGGCAGTTAAATAGTTTATTTTTATTTATTTATTTATTTATTTATTTTGAGACAGAGTCTCATATCACCCTCGGTAGAGAGCTGTCAGGTCACAGCTCACAGCAACATCTAACTCTTGGGCTTAAACGATTTTCTTGCCTCAGCCTCCCAAGAACCCAAGATGACAGGCGCCGTAACATCTGGCTATTTTTTTGATGCAGTTGTCATTGTTGTTTAGCAGGTCCAGGGCTAGGTTCCAAGCCGGTTCCCTCCGTGTATGTGGCTGGTGCCCTACCCACAGAGCTATGCCTCCCCTCCATACTTTCATAATAACTAAATATATTTTACTATCTGGGCTAGAATAAAGAATTCTGATTCCATTACCCTTTCATTCTTAATAAGAATAAATTAATACAGTAATCAACTCTTAGACCTGAATAGAGAAGTTAATTAACATATCTTATCATATTCCTGGTCCAGTGGAGAAATGCCTGAAATAGGACACTGTGTTTTTAAACATCATCTAAACTGTAACAAAGTACTTAATTACTGGTTAGTCTTATTATTCATGTAAATAAATCTACTGTCAATGGTGACGTGTCATATTCCCAATTCAAATGCGCATGTGCAAACACGTAAGTTAGTTATTTTCTTTCTTTTCTTTTTCTCTTTTTTTATTTTTTGAGACAAAATCTCAAGCTGTCACCCTGGTGGAGTGCTGTGGCATCATTCACAGCAACCTCCAACTCAGGTTCAGGCAATCCTCTTGCCTCAATTTTTCTAGTTTTAGTAGAGACAGGGTCTGACTTTTGCTTAGGCTGGTCTCAAACTGGTTAGCTCAAGCAATCCACCCACTTTGACCTCCCAGAATGCTAGGATCACAGATTACAAATTAGTTATTTTCAATATCAAAGAATTTAAAAGCAATTATTGCCTTATTACTATAGCTTATTTGTTGATTATAAAGTGAATTATAGCATCATAATTAATTTAAAAGAAAAAGCAGAATTATGCATCCCATTATCATATCAAACAGAACAAAAAAAGAATAGAAAGACATTCCTGAGCTCTTATAATGAAAAGTTAAAATGAAGCAGATATAAAACAGAATACATCAGTAAGATACAAATGACTTAATTGCTTATAAGAAATTATTTTCCTTTCCAAAAGAATTACCATAGGGTGTTGAATAGAAATTTATAATGCAGCTACTGCCACCTCCAAGATACTTTATTTTGAAAGTAAGTACTACTAACTTGGAAGACCAATATAAATACAAAGTTAGATTATTGCATTCATTTTATCTTCGTTACTGTATTGGCATACAATATAAGTAGAAAAATAGAGAAGTTTTGGGATGTTCTAATAGCATTTAGTAAATAACACAACTATCTTCTATGAATACTCCACACCACCTTTAAAGTAAATCACTTTTTTATTCCCATTTTTTTCTTTGCAGTTTTTGACAGTGGCTGGACTTGAACCTGCCACCTCCGGCATATGGGGCCGGCACCCCACTCCTTTGAGCCATAGGCACCACCCAGTAAATCACTTTTGATTGCAAATCTTATCTATTAACTACTACTAAACACATTTGTTTCCTTGTCTTGGAATATAAATAGTTTTTATATTGTAAGTTTTCCATATATATCAATGAAGTATTATAATAAATTGTGAGTATGTAACTTTTCAGATTTTATAGGGAAGAGTTCAATTTTCAAATGAGGACATTGAAGCCAGGAAATGCTTTATGACTTTAAGTTATGGAAACTTATTGATAAAAAGAAGCCCCAAAGGTCATCTTTTTTAAACCCTCAACTGGTATTTGAACTCCCTGTATCACACAGTATAATATGGTCAGTTTCCTAACATTAAAAAGACCAACACTAACACTAAATCTTAATATTTACCAGTCTATTTTCTACTACTAATACCACAGTTTCTAAAGTTAAACACAATGATTTTCTGACATAAATAATAAAGACAGGCTTGGCGCCTGTGGATCAATGGGCTAAGGCGCCAGCCATGTACACCTGAGCTGGCGGGTTCAAATCCAGCTCAGGCCCGCCAAACAACACTGATGGCTGCAAACAAAAAATGTCTGGGTTTTGTGGCGAGCACCTGTAGTCCCAGTTACTTGGGAGGCAGAGGCAGGAGACTTGCTTGAGCCCAGGAATTGGACATTGCTGTGAGCTGTGATGCCACAGCACTCTATCCAGGATGGCAGCTTGAGGCTCTGTCTTAAAAAAAAAAAATAAATAGTAATAATAATAATAAAGACAAGTTCTACCTATTTCAGAAAAAAATTGATACACATATCCGAAATAAAATTATGCTATCATTTATATATGTAAAAATATGGTTAATTTTACTATTAGGCATTATAATTTAAATCATTTCATATGTGTGATTTCTACTGCATAACATGAAAGTTAGATAAGGGTTGAGAATTGTTTAATGTCATTTTCTTTACATAAAATTTTAAGTGCAATTTAGATTTCAAATTGATTTTGTAGATATCAGAACAATAATTGAACTGGAAGGTGCCACAGTAATAATTCAATATGTGATTTAAAACTGGTCTAATGTAGGTTATAGGAACTCAGTGGTTTTCCTAGTATTTAGGTCTTATAACAAAATGAAGAAGGATTTGATTGCTGGCCTAATATTACTTTCTACAAGACCTTTCTCATAGTATAAAATTCTTCTATTATGCTTAAAAGAGTCAAACTAAAGATATAATAAAATGATCAAAAATTATTTGCATATGAAACACAAAGAAAACAATGAAAATGGATCTCAGTGCTTTCTAAATTAGGCCATACATTGTTTTTCTGTATTTAAAAATAATTTTGTAGATGAAAATGCTTCATCTTGAACATTCATTCTCTTATCATCACTCTTCCTAATTCATGATCAATAAAGAAAATTTTCCCAGTAAAATAACCTTTAGTTAAAAAGCCAGAATTTATAATATTTTATTTATTCTTGCATACACTTAAACAAGTATATGTGCAAACTATTTTTCTTGCCTTTAAGAATCTCACCATATAGTGAAAGGAATTGACGCAAATAACACACTATCTTAAGATATATTTTAAACTGTATAAAAGACAAAAACAACATTTATTTTGACCCTATAATAAACTAAATTTTACATTCTTATTTTTTTTGTGAATTAAACTTTGATTTTATTTTCTATCTCCTAAAATGGATATTCTCCTGACCTTTTATCTGTTGTGTCTGTATTATAATTCAGATGTTTTTACTTTCAAAATACATTATATATGTATAATAATTTTAAAAAAATGAATTGAAAGGCAAAAATAATGATATGGAGTGAAAGAAAGATAGAAGGAAGGAAGCTTGGAAGGAAGGATGGAGGGAGGGAGGGAAGGAAGAAAGGAGAAAGGAAGGAAAGAAAAAAGGAAGGAAGGAAGAAGGCTAGTTCCTTTGAGAACTTGCAAAGTATTTAAGGGTCTTGGCTCAAGATGACATATTCTTAATTAGAAGTGTTCAATTGTGTTTATCTTAAGGTGTTTTCTCTTACCTTATTCAAGCAAACAATTAGATCTAGATATTCACAAGCCCTAACATCCATCTTGCCCTTTCTGCCCTCCCCCACACACACACATTAGTGACCAATTAATTTATACCCTTGAACTCTTTGACCCATAGAATTTTATTCTCCTGAAATTTTCTTCTTTGGTCTTACAATCTTTTCATTTAGTTTCCTTTACTCTTTTGGAACTTCAGATTTATTTTAATTTTGCAATGAAATATCAGACTCATTTGTAATATTTAAAATGTCAAATCTTATAATGAACAGACAAATAGAGATAGTTTCTTACTTATAAATCATGCTTGGAATGAGAAAATCCAGAATTATGCCACAAAATACAAAACGTAAATTTTTGTAAGAAGTCTTTTGCCACAGCAGAAAAAAATCCCAGGGGTAGAACTAAATTTAAAATACTTGACTACTTTAGAAGAATTACACTCTACGTTACCATGGGGCTGAGGAGGCAGAGAATCACAACAGGAACCGTCACTTGAAAGCAATATAATTACTCTTTCATTATCAATAAAGGACATCAATGAATCTTGTACCTCTACAGCAGTGGTTCTCAACCTTCCTAATGCCGCAATGTGTTTTCATTGTTAAAAAGGGATCGCGACCCACAGATTGAGAACGGCTGCTCTACAGTGAGTGGACAACTAGTCCTAGATTCTGATTTTTAGATGAAAATAGGTTTTAAAAGTCAGATCTTTGTCCAAAATCACACAACTAGGGATTGCTAGGAATTTGGCCTCTCAAAACCTGCTCCGATGTTTATTTTCCTTTTTAAAAAGTATGAAGATGTATGTATAGGTAGTTTATAACTATATACAGAACACCAAAAAATGTATACACACTTAAAAATGGAAAACTATATTAAATTTATAATACTAAAGTTATGTTTGACGTCTTCAAATTGCAAGAGTTGTTCAATATGCCTTGTATTCATCTTCTGTTATCAGTATATATTGAACATTAGAATTTTTTTTTTTTTTGCGAGCATTAGAATTTTATTTTTTTTTTTTGCGAGCATTAGAATTTTTATTTCCTTTCTTAAAATGTGTATACATTTTTTGGCACCCTCTGTATTCCACTAAACCATCAGACCCTGACTTTACCTTCCTACTTTTGAAGGTATTAACAAGAAAAAGTTAAAATGTTTCAAAGTCAAATGTCCATAATCTGAAGGACAGTTCAGAATTAGTGAAATGATTATTTTAAACTAACACATTTCAATTTTTGTTTAATTCACAGCATGAACACAACCTAATCGCATAGTGTTTAATGTAAAGAACTCAAGGTCATAATTGTAAAAACATATCCCTTGCTTTCTTATTCATGCTTTTTTAAAGAAAATAATTGAAATGCGAAGGATGACCAAGAGGTGTTTGTTAAAGGGTACAAACATTCAGCTAAACAGATGGAAGGGATTCTAGTGTTCAAAAGCACAATAAGGTGACTATAGTTAACAATAATTTATTGTAAATCTCAAAATAGAAGGAGAAGATTTGAAATGTTCTTAACACAAAGAAGTGCTGTTTTAGGCGATGGATTTCCATTTATTCAAATTTGATCATTGCACATCGTACACTTGAATCAAAGTATCATACATACCTCTTATGTATAGTGTGCTAATATGACCCAGATCAATATGCACAATTATTATATATATAAATTAGAAATTAAAAAATTAATTAGAAAACAATTGATATGTAAATATCTCATTAGGACAGATACCTTAACTCTTTTAATTACTGAGGGTTCAATTAAGTGGATTTTCTTTATTTCATTTCATATCATTTAAAAATTTACAAGATGTAGTTTTCTGAACTATCACTTATCACTTAAAAATTTCATAGCACTTTTAATCAAATAATGGCTAAAAGAAATAATAATTCTTTTCCTTCATCCCAATTACTTCAAAAAATACATTTTTAGGTGCTTTATTAAAAAAAATAAAAACAAGCTCATGAAATTCTTACTTCTATATTAATTCCCACCTAAAGAATTCCTAATGTTTACTTTTCTAGTTTTATTTATTCTATACAATTTCAGAATTTAAGTGGTTTATGACAAAGTGTTAAGGTTTGGGTTTTATATAAAATCTTAGTAACTTTGAAAATTATTTATACCTCTATACAGGTTTTTTTCTCCTTAGAATATTTAAAATCATCCTACCCTGCTTAGTATTTTACTACTAAGTGATTATATTGCTTTATTTTTATTTTTAATTTTCTTCTGGATATCCTCTACCAGGCTTAAGAAAGTGGTTTCTTTATCTTGCATAATTCCATGCTAACAAAATTTGTTAACTTGAATTTCATTTTGAAGTTGTATTTCCTGATACCTGTTTTTGTTTGTTTTCTTAACTAGTGAAAAAGGCCATAGATTTTAAATCTAGAGGATTTAAATTGTTTCCAGGGAAAGACAACAGCAACAAGTTTTCTATCTGTGAGTGTACTTCTTTTTTGTTACTTTCTCTAGTGCAAGAGTGAAATTTGTGGTGTCTGTGTTGTTTATATGTTTTATAAAAATGTTCACGCACCTACCAAATTAACTGCATTAATATCTATATAACATGCATGATGATTATTTAATATTTTCTTTATTTATGTGTATTGAGTTAATGGATTAACACGGTAAACTCTCAGCCTCAGATTTATTTTGTTCAAATTCATTTTATATTTCAAGTTTTTAAAACACTCTTTTAATCTCATGTGCTGAGCACATTCAAATTTTGTGCTAATAGAATATGAAGTAAAATTCCTAAAATTGGTGGTTTCTCATAAAATTCTTACTTGAACATATCTAAATTTCAACAAAAATATTTTTCTAAGGTACATTTCTTTTATAACAGCTATTTTTACTTACAGAAAAAATATTGAGTTAATTTATCCAAACTCTTGAAATCAACACCTTTTTGGAAATTATTGCCATTTTCTCTTTTGAAAAAAATGTTATGAAATGGCCAAAATACATAATTTTGATTGCAAATTCAGGCTTTATAGATTATCTGAAACTCACTCCATAAAGTCAGATTTAGAACATTTATCTATACTTCCACAAACAAACATGAGATTTTCTTTTTTAGTAGAAGCTATGCATTTTTGTGGTACAAATTAATAGCAGTTAGAAGAAATTCCCAACATCACTGGTGTTTATTAGAAACTTTGAAACAAGCCATTGATAATATAATATCTGATTTCAAGGAAATCTTTGATGAAACTAGGTAGCCTATTTGGAAAATACTTTTAAAAATTAATTTCAAAATATTTAGCCTATATAATTTTTATTCATTAATATTTTGAGGGGCTCAAAATGTATTTTCAAGATGTATAAGGTCCATTTTTTAGGAAAACGTATAGTGTGCTAATATGACCCAGGTCAATTTTTTGATACATTTTAGAAAGAAAGACACATTTTCTACAAGAGAAAATATGAATAGAGAGAAAATGCCAGATGAGATGATTTAAACATATCAAACTAGTTCATGTCAACGTAAAATAAAGGTTAAATATATTAATAATTAAATGTTAGCCTTACTATGAATTTTTTCCAATAATTTGGCCAATGTACTTGTTAAGGAATTCTAAGTAGAGTTACAGGGTGTAAGACCAGTGTACCCTTTTCTCATTTTGTTGCACATTTTGTTATTTTATATATTGCATGCATCAAACTTCCAGTGTTCTGGGAATTGTGGGCTATTTGTACAAGAAACATAGGATTAAGCAAAGTATTTTAAGAAAGATATAACTCTCTATACATGTTGGTATAGTACTTTCAAGGAAATATTATTTTTATTGTTCTTGTGCATGGGTTATGAGGCCAACTAAAAAGGGAATTTAAACATAACTGTCTGAAATTTTTAAAAAATGCTCTGACTTTTAAAATGATATTTAAAAAATATTTGCTTTAACATTGTCAGGCAAAAGATTATATAAGGCAAAAAATTAATGGTACACCTCGTGATTTTAGAGCTAATTTTGCATTATCCATTATGTCTTATTTAAAATTTTAAAATAGCCTTCATTTATTAATATGAAGATTTCGACTTTATCTAAGCAAAATAATTATGGCAAATTTTTCATTGTCACAAAATAGCAAGGTGACATTATTTTATTATAATTTATTTTTCAAATATTCAATAACTGATTGAAAACAGCATTCTTTCATGCTTGTTTGTAGCAAAAAATCATATTGCATGAATTTGTATCTATATATGTATTATGAAGTAAGAATTCAAATCTTCATTTCATTTAATGTTTATTTAACAGGACAAAATAATTAAAATGAAATAATTTTTATCTGAAATTCATTTTTTCAAATGTAAAAAACATTAATGCTCACATTTTTTGAAGAAACCAGCAACAACAAGAAGTGACCCTAGAAATAAAAGACATGCAATATGCACAGTACCAAAGTAGATATTCCTACAATGTCAGCCTTACATTTCAACTGAAGAAATGAATGAAGAGGAGAATCCGAAATCTCCAGTTAAGGGGGAGAGTTAGTATTTGTTAAATCACTGGGATTCATATTTTTTTTTTTCAGCTTTACTAGTAGACTTTTAAATTGTCCCCCTTTATCTAACCCATTGTTGTTCTTTTTCAAAAGCAGTTTGTCAAGAAAGAAAAAAGATTTTTAAAATTTTTTTAAATAAAAAGTTATATTTTAAAATTTTGAATTTAATGAGCTAATAGTTCAATGTCAACTTATCTATGAATCTATGAGTCTCTTTGAGAATATTAAAGCCAAATTAGAACTAAACTCCGAGCCTCCTATAAATGATTGTATTTTTCTTTCTTATTCTTCAAATCCATACTTTTATTCATTCATATTATTCATTCATTCCACAATTCCTCCATGTCAGCACCATGCAAGTCTAAGAAGGTAAAGGAGTGAATAAAATGTGGTCTCAGCCCTCAAAGATTCAACATTTT
Organism: Perodicticus potto; assembly: GCA_963574655.1. NCBI lineage: Eukaryota > Metazoa > Chordata > Mammalia > Primates > Lorisidae > Perodicticus > Perodicticus potto. The sequence goes on from CAUYRH010051425.1 coordinate 17,948, forward strand.
CTTGGAAAGCTAAATGAATACAGAGGCAGCTCTTGTATAACATGAAGTGTTAGTATGAAATAACAGCATAACATTTACATCCGTAATGTTTGAGGTAAAAACAAGATCCAAAAGCACTAAATTTTATAACTCGGAATAAAAGTTAAAAATCTGAATTTTAAGAGTTTGAGAAAGGTGGCAAAATAAGTAGCCAGAATTCTTATTTTTATTTTTAGGGTGTATTATATGCCGTATAAAAACAGAAACCTTATGAAAACCTGCTTATGAACTCTGCCCCTGTAACTAAAATTTTAAAGAGAACTCGTGTTCTTACCATGCTGCAAGTTCCTATTCAAATTTAAGTAGTTGAACGTGATAAATCGATCCAACTACTTCAATGGCATTATGAAGTAAAATCAGCTTTTTGAATGAATACTAATTTCTTTTGAATGATTGACATCAGTTAACTATGAAATATCTAAGTGTCAAAGGAGATAAAATGTTACCAATTTTGTTCGTAATTTAATTTTTATTTTAAACTTCTATAATTACTAATACATGTGTCATGCAAAGTGTTCTCATTTTTTTTTACATTTTAAATTGGGATTTCTTTCCTCTATCACAGATATCCAAAAACAGTGATTTACATGACCCTTCCCAACAGACAGAAATAATTTGACAATTAAAATCATGAGCACTGAGATGAATTTAGTTAAAGTAGTAAAAATGAGAAATGTGCACTGCATTTTAAGATAAAATGTTTGGAAAAGCGTTTTGAGTTTTAGTCAATGCTGATAGTTTCTGCCTTGCTGAGCTTTGTAGACAGGTTATAGGGCTGAGAGGTTAATAGAAGAATTCCTGGCCTCAGACTGGCTGAGTTTAAACATAGACTCTAGCATTACACAGCAATATGACTTTGGACACATTTCCTAACCATTCAATTACTCACCCTTAGGACATAAAGAATAATAGTAGGAACCCTTAAGATTGTTGTGAGGACTAAATGACAGAATGTACATCAGATATGTAGTTCCTGACACATAATGTTGCATCAGTATTAACAATTATTCAAATTCATATAAAATATTTAAGTTTTATTTAGAGAAAATAATGGTGAAGTTGAAACAGTGGGATCGTTCTTATTTTTATTTTCTAATAATGTATTCAGAAACCACTTGTATATGACCCTAATATTTGGTGTTATGTATCATAATATAAAAAGTAGTTCAGGCTAGATCATGCCACTTCTGTTCTTCATCTCCATCACACATTAAAAGGTCAGATTTTAATAACATACACTACAATATTTCCAAAAGTCCTTTAAAGATTGGGAAAAGGTTGCTTCCCATAGAAAACAGTCAATTTATTGAAAATAATATATAAGGTGATATTGTCAATCAAACAACTAGGACATATTTATTGAGACATTAACTATTCATATCTTATGTAGGCTTCATGGGCTTATTAAAATAATTAGTAAGTTTTCCTTATGTAAAGTGTATAATCTTGTTATGTAGATAACTCAAGGTATGTGAAACTATTCATTGACAATGTAATGAAAAATTTTAAATTATACATAAAATTGTCCAAATGAAATACTCCAAGTTTTATAAAAAGAGGAATTGAAATTATATGGAAAAAATTTTTTAGTGGTTATAGTTTGGGAAAAGTGGGACTTCAGCTGAGTTTTGAATATTAGATAGGATGTTGATAGCTAAAGAGGAAGAAAAGGAAGACATGGACACAGACAAAGCACAAGCGCATGTAATGTACCTGTCTGATCAGCAAAACTGCAGAACAGGGCCGAGGCAGTTGAACTTGGGTAATGGATATGTCTTGGTGACTAGGGAGAAAACAATTGATACAGTAGAAAATCTAGAGTCATTTGGAGATTTGAGAAGTAAAGCAAACAGTGTTTTAGAAAGTTCAACCCTCCTCTAGTACTCAAGATAGATTGGAGGTGGAAGGTGATTGAGTCACAAAAGCATCAAAGTTATTAGGTTGAATTTAAGCAGATAGATAGATGACACTGGGAATTTTTTAGTTATAATAAAATGGAGCAAGAAAGAAGCTTACAAAATACGGCAAAACCACAGTCACTGGCAAATAGTAACTTTTTTCAAGCCACAAGGGAAACATAAATATGGAGAAATGTGGGTCAATGTCTTTAAATTTGTCCACTATAGTCTAATCACTCAAAGTGACACAGTAGGCAGAAAACTCAGAAAACTAAAGAGGAATGATATGGCATCTTAAGCAGACCAAGAAAACCAAAAAAAATTGTAGGTTTTCAATTAATGAGCAGATAATAAATTTGGCAAGAAGAATGTTGTTAGTGGTACTCAGACAAGTAATTTTTTTAAAAGACAGAAACACATGCAAAATTCTATATCTGATTAAGAAGGTGTTGGCTTTACCACAGCCATGACTGTTGGGCCATCAATTCATAGCTATCTTTCCATATGATGAACACAATAACAAATTTTATCTACATAATCCAGTTCAAACGTTCAGGGGTTCTCATCTTTGAATCTATAATAGAACCATCTTGAAAGTTATTTAAAATAAAAATCTTAAAGCTCAAGATCCTACCCTAAACTAAGTGCATTAGAGATAGGCATCTTTATTCTTTAAAGAAGGGTCTGTCTGCAGGGGATTACAACACACAGTGTAAGATAAAAACCATTTCAAGGTTGAGGATTTTTCCTCTCTATAATCTCGACTTAGGAACGATTCTTTTCTTAAAAGAAGCAGATTTGTTGAGAAAGACAAAGACAATATAATTCATTCTCCAAGTCACTGTAAGATTGAACTTGTAAAAACATCTTTTGGATGTTTCAGAACTCTTTCAAAACAATCTTCCCATTAGAAACAACTATGTTGGGAATTTGGTGATCCGTTGTGATCACATTCACTGAAAACAAAATTAATACATCTTTTATTAACTGAGTTCCCTGGAGAGCCTATTTAAAATGTGTACGAAGACAAAAAAGTAAAATGTAATCATGGAAATTGCTTAAGAGTTAAGCTAATATTTTGACTTTTGGTATTGTATACTAATTTAATGACATTCTAGGTAATGGGCACCATTGTTTTACTTTAATATTGGAAGACTAAATGCTTTGTGTATACCAAATACAGATACGTTAATAATGTTAAGCGTTTTCCACAGGGTCATGTTTTTCATTGAAACTTTAAAAATAACAAGGTCTCAGATGCCACTGTCATAACTGGGAGTTGACTCCCTTACTGCCGATGATTAATGGAAACTTTGGGCACTGATACTCTTGAAATATATTTCAAAAATTTTGAAATTTGCTAATAACTAAAAATCAAGTGTTATTCATTAATAGTTTAATATTCAGAATAGCATAAGTTATTGACTATGAACATCAAATTTATTATTATAGGTCTACAAGTAGATAACATTCTTGGCCTTTGCCTTTATTATCATTTCACAAAACAATATTTTATCTTTCTGCAGTTAAATGATAGAGATTGTAACAACAAAATATGAACATACATTTTATGAAAAATTTTCAATTTATATCTTCCTTGCTTCTCTAATTATATGCATTTTGTTTCTTATTTTTTTCTTGCTGTTACAGTAAATGAGGGAGGTATTAAAACAGCTTCCAATTTATGCCCAGATCCAGGAGAACCAGAAAATGGGAAGAGAATTGGATCAGATTTTAGGTAATATTTTAAATTACTTATTTTATTTATTTTGTCAATTTTTTTAATTTAAATTTTTAAAATAACTAAGACTATGAAGATGAAGCTCCAGTAACTTCAGACTGTGACAGCTTGATTTCAATAGTGTGTTAGTATTAACATGTTAACTACCATTGGGTTTATGTTACTCATGTTAATTATGAACCAGAGTATCTTGAAACTGAAAGCTCTGCCCATTGTTTTAGCTGGCAATCAGCAAGTCTCCTGGCCTTCTGTTCCCCTGTTCAGTCACTGGCCCAAGTGCACCACATGTGCTGGACTGTCTTCTTCAATTTTCATTGCTTCCAGTTGTGCATTTCACCTTAAGGTTTGCCTGGCAGCTCTGTGAATGAAATCAATATGATAGTATGCAGGAACATGAAATTGTTGCACATATTTATGGGTTATGATTCAGAATTTGTTAACCAGGACCACCAAAAGTCCACTCCAGACAACTTAATAGAGGTGGACTGATAAAAGACTCAATTCACAGAAACTCATGTGGCATGCAGTATAAAAATTGGTTGTAGCACTGCGCAAGTAACTTAAAACTCATGCATAGAAAACGATAAAAAATTACACTTTTTTTTGCTACATTAGAAAGGATCCTTTTGTTTTCAAAGTTTTTACTCTATTTTCATAATAAATATAACATGGCCCAATGTATGGCAGTCAATGCATTAATAACATTTCATATTTTACAATGATTAACTAAATTATAATCAGGTTACTTTTATTGGAGTTTAAATTTTTTTGTCATGTAACAAATAAAAAATTGTGAGATCTAGATTCTAAGACATGAGTTTAGTTTTCATTTTTCCTAGTTATTGTCTGATCTTGGATTCAGGTCCTGTTTGCCTGAGTTTTCTTTTCTGCAACATTTACATCAATTTCATCATATAGTTTATTTACTTGTTACAGAACAGAAACTCAGACAAATAGGATCTCATGAAGACGGAGGATAGAATGATGTTTACCACAGCCTGGAGGAGGTCGAGGAGGGGTGGGTTAGATAAAGTGAGGAGGGTCAATGGATGCAAAAGAAAATACCATTAGTCAGATAGAATGAACAATATTTTATAGCAAAACAATGTGACTATAGTCAACAATAAGTTTGGTATACTATAACTAAAAGTGTGAAATGAAATGTTCCTGACACGAGGAAATAATGAATACCTGAGGTGATGGGTACCCAAATTACCCTGACTTGATAAATTCACATTGTATGCATTTATCAAAACATCACATGTACCCTATAAATATATATAACTATTCCATGTCTATAATAAGTACAATTTAAAAACTAATCATAACTCAAATATAAGTTTTAAATCCATATTAAAATTGGAATATATTTTATTAATTTTAAATTGAGATTTCCAACAATTCAGAGAGACTGTATGTGATATACTGTTGCAGACATTAATTTATATGACTATCAAATAATGCTTTTAAAAAAACCTTATCCTCTGATTGTAGCTTATTACAAATAAAAGTTATAAAAATATGATTAATATAGTAAATGAGGGTGGCACCTGTGGCTCAGTGGGTAGGGCACTGGAGTCATATACCGAGGGTGGCAGGTTCGAACCCAGCCATGGCCCAACTGCAACAAAAAGTAGCCGGGAGTTCTGGTGGGCGCCTATAGTCCCAGCTACTCAGGAGGCTGAGGCAAGAGAATCGCCTAAATCCAGGAGTTGGAAGTTGCTGTGAGCTGTGATGCCACAGCACTCTACTGAGGACAATAAAGTGAGATACTGTCTCTGTAAAATATTTATATATATGTTTTTATACATATATTTATATATTTAAATATATATGTAAAAAAGATATATAATTTTAGATATATATAGATAGATGGATAGATATATACAGAGAGAGTAAATGATAATTTAGTTAAAATTCACAAATACTTTTTATATAGTATACATGCTATATTAAATATTATTTTTAAATTATTAATATTCATAGTGTTTATAATTATACACATTTCTAGGTTTTGTTGTTGTTGTTGAGGATTCATTGAGGGTGCAGAGATCCAGGTTACACTGATCGCATTTGTTAGGTAAAGTTCCTCTTATAATTGTGTCTCACCTCCAAGAGGTGTGTCACACATAGTGACCCTCCACACCCCTCTCTTCTGCTTTCCTTTGTCCTCTCTCCTTTCCCCTCAACATGTGCTAGGTCATCAATTGTCCTCATATCAGAATTGAGTACACTGGATTCTTTCTTCTCCATTCTTGTTATGCTTTACTAAGAAGAATGTGTTTCAACTCCATCCAGGTTAATACAAATGTTGTGAAATATCCATCTCTTTTAGTGGCTGAATAGTATTCCAAGCCACAGCTTGTTAATCCATTCCCGAAATGGTGGGCATTTAGGTTGTTTCCACAATTTGGCAATTGTAAATTGAGCTGCGATAAACAGTCTATTGCAAATGTATTTCTAGTTTTTAATTATTTACATTGTTTATATAAAGCACAGATGATAACCTATATCTAAAACATATCCACATAAAGATAAAAATAGTTCTTAAAGTATAAACATATTGAAAATTTTGCTCCAGAGATATTTTAAGATAACTTAAAATTTTATTTTCTTAAGTTTTTAGTGCAAAAAATTATTTTAATATGAATACTATAGTAATATGTTAAAATATTTATAGAATTTTAATCACTCTCCAAGACTTAATATACATACATATTAATTTTTGAAAAAGCACACTGCAAAAATATTCAGAAGAACTGGGTTCTGGTCAACTTTGATCCTAATAAACTAAACAAGTTTCACAAAATCAGCTAAATCTTTTAGGCTCAATGATTAACAATTTGATTTTATGGGTACAATGGGATAAAAAATTTACTAAGTAATTCTTTTTTCACAGGTCTTGTTTATTACTTATAAAACATTATAAGTACTAATTATTTAATTTTTATTTCAAAATAGAAAGAGAGTACAAATATTTTGATGGCATAGATATTTTTTATATTGTGTAAGTCAGGACTTTTGAGTGTTGGTCACCAGCATAGTGTTCAATGTATTCTATGGGTTATTTTTTTATCACACCTTCCTCCTTCCATTCATCCCACACTTCTTGGTTTACAGTGTCTTTTATGCCTCTTAGTGCCCAAGTGTGCCCATCATTTACCTCCCCACTTATTCGTGAGAACAGATGGTGTTTTGTTTCCTATTTCTGAGATATTTCATTTAGAATAATGGTCTCCAATTCCATCTAAGTTACTATAACTGACATTATGTAATTCCTTTTTATGACTAAGTAATACTCCATGGTATATATACATGTACCACATTTTCTTTATCCATTTATGGATTGATGGACACTTGTGTATTGTGCTGAATAAACATTTGAGTGCACATGTCTTTTTTTTTAATAAAATGGCTTCTTTCCATTGCGTAGATAACCACTGAAGGATAGAATGGTAGGTCTAATTTATTTCTTTGAGGAATTTTTTATTTCCATAGAAGTTGTACCAATTTGCAGACCCTTCAGTAGTGTATAAGCATTCCTATCTTTCTCATTCTTACCAGTATCTATTTTGTCCTATTTTTTTTTTTTTTTTTTGAGACAGAGCCTCAAGCTGTCACCCTGGATTTTTGTCCTCTTTTTAATAATGGTCATTCCTAAGGTGGCATATCATCGTGGTTTTAATTTGCATTTTCCTAATGATCAATTATTTTCAACTTTTTATTATATACTTGTGGGACATTTTTCTATCCTCTTTTGAGAAACTTCCAATCATAACCTTTATCAATTTTGATGGAGTTTTTGTTGTTGCTGTTGTGGAATTGTTGAATTCTTTATAGAATATTTATATTAGTCTTTTGTGGAATGCATAGATTGTGATTATTTTCTCTCATTCTATAGATTGTCTATTCTCTGTTGATTATTCAGTTTGCTGTGCAGAAGCTTTTTAATTTAATTAAGTCTCATTTTTTTGTTTTTGTTGTTGCTGGTTTGCCATTGGTGTATTAGTCATAAAGTCCATTCTATGTTTTCTTCTAGAACTTTTTATGGTTTCAAGTCTCTCATTTAACGTTTCTGTCTCCTTTTTCAACTAATTTGAATATATGGAAAGACATCGGGGTCATGTTCATTTTTCTACATGTGGCTAATTTTCCTAGAACAATTATTTAAGCTTCCTTTTCCCTGTGTATGTTGTTATCTGCTTTGTGAACAACCAGATGTTTATACTTACGTAGTTATATTTCTGCGGACTCTGTTCTGTTCCACTGATCTATATGTCTCTCTTTATATTAGACCATACTCTTTTTGATCTATATCCTTGTAGTATATTTGAAGTCAGGTAATGTGATTATTCCAGATTTGCTTTTCCGGTTTAGGATTGCCTTGGCCATTTAGTATCATTTTATGTGCCAAATTAAGCTTATGACTATTTTTTCTAGGTTAGAGAAATAAGACATTGGTATTTAATGGGAATTACATTGAATCTGTAAACCACTTTGGGATCTGTGGCCATTTAAGTTATGTTGATTATGCCAATCTATGAGCAAAGGCTATTTTACCATTATTTGTGTCATCTGTGATTTTGTTCATCAGTGTTTTATAGTTCTCTTCATAGAAATATTTCACCTTCACTATATTCTGAGCTATTTTACTTTTTTATACTCTTAAGAATGATATTGATTCCTTGATTTGACTTGATGCAGCTTACCTGTTATTTGTATATAGAAATGCTACTGATTTCTGTATACTGATTTTGTAACCTGAGACTTTGCTGAATTTTTTTTTATCAAATCTAGGAGTCTTGTGGTGGAGTCTTTAAGGTTTTCAATATGTACAAGATCATATCATCAGCAAACAAGAATAGTTTGACCTCTTCTTTGCCTATTTGGATATCATTTCTTTTTCTTTGCTCTGGCTAAGAGTTTCTATACTATTTTAAACAGAACTGGTGACAGTGGGCAACTTTGTATTTTCCAGTTGTTAGGGGCAATTTTTTTTAAGGTTTCCCCATTTTTTTATGATGTTGGCTATAGGTTTAATACACATGGTTTTTATAATTTGCAGGTATATTCCTTTTATGCCTAATTTTTCTGAGGAATTTTATCAGAAAAGAATTCTGGATTTTCTTGAATGTTTTTTTCTGATTCTAATGAGATGACTCCGTGGTCTTTGTTCTCAATTCTGTTTATGTGGTGAACCACCAATCTGGGTTTGTAAATGTTCAACCATCCATGTACCTTGGGAAGAAACCTAGTTGATTATCATGGATTAGCTTTTAATATATCTTTGAATTCTTGCAAGTATTTTGTTGAGGAAATATACCCTTATATTCTTAAGGGATTTTGGTTTCTATTTTTCTTTTGTGTGTGTGTGTGTCTTTGTGTGTGTGTGTTTTCCTTGGCTTTGGTCTCAAGGTGTTACTGACTTCACAGAATGAGCTAGGAAGGATTCCCTCCAAATGTTGCAGAGCAATTTCTGTAGAATATGGATTAGTTTTTTTTTGTAGATCTGTCAGAATTTGGCTATGACTATTTTTTGTCCAGTGATTTTTTTTTTTTACTTTTTTTTTTAATCAAGGGGTACAATGTGCTAGTTTCATATACAATCTGAAATGTTTTCATCAAACTGTTTAGCATACCCTTCATGGCATTTTCTTAGTTATTGTATGAAGACATTTGCATTATGCATTTAGTAAGTTTTGCCTGTACCCTTCTAAGATGCTCATGAGGTGTGGCCCCACCAATTATGGTCCCTCCACTCCAACCTCCCCTCTCCTCTCCCTTCCCATATTCTTGTGCTATAGTTGGGTTATAGCCTTCATATGAAACCTTTAAATTAGCTTCATAGTAGGGCTGAGTACATTGGATACTTTTTCTTCCATTCTTGAGATACTTTGCTAAGAAGAATATGTTCCTGCTCCATCCATGTAAACATGAAAGAGGTAAAGTCTCCATCTTTCTTCAAGGCTGCATAGTATTCCATGGTATACATGTACCACAACTTATTAATTCATTCGTGGATTGATGGGCACTTGGACTCCTTCCATGACTTAGCAATTATGAATTGGGCTGCAATAAACATTCTGGTACAGATGTCTTTGTTATAATGTGATTTTTGGTCTTCTGGGTATATACCTAGTAAAGGAATTATAGGATTGAATGGCAGGTCTATTTTTAGATCTCTAAGTA
>CAUYRH010051427.1:0-12418 GCA_963574655.1 Perodicticus potto
CAGCAGGAGGAAGCTGTCCTCCTCCTCTTCCTCCGCTTCCTCGCCGGCTTCCTCTTCCTCCTCCCTTCGGCACGGCATGGCCCCTCGCGCGGCACCTGGAGCTCTGCGAGCGTCGCTGGCGGTTCGGCTTCCCGCGAGTTCCTCTTGCACCATTCTTAACATAACAGTGCGAATTTACAACTGAGGCAAAGGCTGCAGCCCCTTGCGTCTCTGGTCACGTAACATAGACTTACCCAGAAAGAATTAGAAATGTTGAACAGATCTATATCAAGTACTACAATAGCATCAGCCATAAGAAATCTCACAAAAAAGAAGAGTCCGGGACCAGATGGCTTCAGGTTGGAATTCTACCAAACATTTAAAGTGGAACTAGTACCTATATTACATAATCTTTTCCAAAGCATAGAAAAAGAAGAAATATTTCCCAACACATCTATGAAGCAAATATCACCCTGATCCTCAACCAGGAAAAGTCCCAACAAGCAAAGAAAATTATAGACCAATATCTTTAATGAATATAGATGCAAAAATATTCAATAGGATCCTAGCAAACAGAATCCAGCAATACATCAAACAAATTATACACCATGACCAAGTTAGTTTTATCCCAGGGTCTCAAGGATGGTTCAGTACACATAAATCTATAAATACAACAAATAACGTAAACAAAATAAAACCAAAGATCATATGATTCTCTCAATTGATACAGAAAAGCTTTTGATAATATCCAGCATCCTTTTATTATCAGAACACTTAAGAAAATAGGTATAGAAGGGATATTTCTTAAACTGATAGAGGCTATCTACAGCAAACCCACAGCCAATATCGTATTGAATGGATTGAAATCATTTCCACCCAGATCAGGAACCAGGCAAGGTTGCCCATTGTCTCCATTGCTTTTCAACATTGCAATGGAAGTCTTAGCCATTGCAATCAGGCAAGAAAAGGCAATCAAGTGTATCCATATAGGGTCAGAGGAGAAAAAACTTTCACTCTTCACAGATGACATTATTGTATAGCTGGAGAACCCCACGGATTAAACTACAAAACTCTTAGAAGTGATCAATGAATACAGCAGCATCTCAGGTTTCAAAATCAATACTCACAAATCTGTAACCTTTATATATACGAACAATAATCAAGCTGAAAAAACAGTCAAGGACTCTATTCCTTTTATAGTAGTCCCAAAGAAGATGAAATATTTGGGTGTGTACCTAACAAAAGAAGTGAAGGATCTCTATTAAGAGAACTATGAAACTCTGAGAAAAGAAATAGCTGAAGATGTTAACAAATGGAAAAGCATACTATGCTCATGGCTGGGAAGAATCAACATTGTTAAAAAGTCCATACTACCCAAAGCAATCTACAAATTTAATGCAATCTCTATTAAAGCACCACTGTCATATTTTAAAGACCTTGAAAAAATAATACTTCATTTTACATGGAGTCAGTAAAATTCGATTATCCAAGACATTGCTCAGAAATAAAAACAAATCAGGAGGAATCACGCCACCAGACCTCAGACTATACTATAAATCGATAGTGATCAAAACAGCATGGTACTGGCACAAAAACAGAGAGGTAGATGTATGTAACAGAATAGAGAATCAAGAGATGAACCCAGCTACTTACTGTCATTTGATCTTTGATAAGCCAATCAAAAACATTAAATGGGGAAAAGACTTCTTAGTTAACAAATTGTGCAGGGTGAACTGGCTGGAAACCTATAGAAGACTGAAGATGGACGCACACCTTTCACCATTAACAAAGATAGACTGTCACTGGATAAAATATTTAAACTTAAGGCATGAAACTATAAAAATACTAAGAAAGTGCAGGGAAAACACTTGAAGAAAACTGCCTGGGAGAATATTTTATGAGGAGGACTCCCTGGGCAATTGAAGCAACACCAAAAATACATTACTGGGATCTGATCAACCTAAAATGCTTCTGCATAGCCAAGAACACAGTACATAAAGCAAGCAGACAGCCCTCAGAATGGGAGAAGATATTTGCACATTATGTCTGACAGAATCCACAGAGAACTCAAATGTATTAGTAAGAAAAGAACAAGTAATCCCATCTCAGTGTGGGCAAGGGACTTAAATAGAGACTTTTCTGAAGAAGATAGGTGCACAGCTTATATACACATGAAAAAATGCTTATCATCCTTAATCATCATCAAAACCATTTTGAGATATCATATCACTCCAGTAAGATTAGCCCACATTACAAAAATCCATAGCCATAGATGCTGGCATGGATGTGGAGAAAAGAGAACACTTCTGCACTGCTGGTGAGAATGCAAACTAATACGTTCCTTTTGGAAAAGAGTTTGGAGATCACTTAGGGATCTAAATAAAAGTGGACCTGCTGTTCAATACTGCAATTCTTCTACTAGATATATATTAAGATGACCAAAAATCATTTTACAACAAAGATATTTGTACCAGAATGTTTACTGCAGCCCAATTCATAATTGCCAAGTCATGGAAGCAGCCCAAGTGCCCATACTACCCATGAATGCATTAACAAATTGTGGTATATGTATACTATGGAATATTATGCAGCCATAAACAGATGGAGACTTTACTTCTTTTATGTTTACATGAATGGAGCTGGAACATATTCTTCTTAGTAAAATATCTCAAGAATGGAAGAAAAAGTATTCAATGTACTCAGACCTAATATGAAACTAATTTATAAAGTCCCACACTTCCATATGCAAGCTATAACCCAACTACAGCTCAAGATGAAGGAGAAAGAGGAGGGGTTGGGGAGGTGAGTGAGGAGCATGGGTGAAGGGAGGGTAATTGGTGGGACCACACTTACGGTACATTGTATAAGGGTACATGTTAAATCTACTAAGTGTAGAATATAAATGTCTTAACACAATAACTAAGAAAATTCAGTGAAGGCTATGTTAACCAGTTTGGAAAGTATTTAAAATTGTATATAAAACCAGCATATTGTACCCCATAATTACATTAATATACACAGCTATGATTTAATAAAAAAAAAGGAAAAAAGATAAAGAATCTCATGGGTGCTATTTTTCCTTCCTAACCTTGGACTATCCATTTTCTCTCTACCATTTTTATTTTTTTTAAATGAGCAAGAGAGTAATCTCCTTGGAGTTTTACCCTGGAAATATAATGGGCCCCATAAACTTCTGGGGTGCAGTAGCTGGACCCTACCTGGACCCAGTGGCTAAAGCATAGCCTTTTGGCCCACAAACAGTGGCCATAACTGCCAAACTCATCTGAGCCTTTTTCTTATTTAATATTAGGGTATTCATTTGATGTCTGTGGTCTTGCAGCTGTGTAGATCCTATTGCTTAGTAAAAACACACAGCAATTCTTGACTTCTTGACTCACCTCCTGTGAAATATCGCTAACCTACCTACATAACAATCCATGCTGCCCACAGTGTAGCCCTATTGACCTGTTCTTTTTGTCCAATGAGGAACCTCACATGCACATACACACATGCACACAATTTTGCCACTGAAGCCAGACCACTCTCTCATCCTAGGTTAAATTTGTCAGAAATCTTTCTCCCCTAGGTTGACCATATGCTTTCTGTTAATGTCTCCAACTCCAGAAAGAAGGTTGGATATTCCATCACTGATCAACCCAATGTGAAGTCAGTCTAAGTGGCTAAATTAATCACTCTCACTTAGGTCTGCAGAGGGAATGAAGGTTATTATCCATAGTGACAGACAGTCTGCTTTTGGGATAGTGCATGATTTTGGCATGTTATGGACATGGACAGGATTCATGACAGTAGCGGTCCCCAGTCAAAAGTCAAACCCAGAACTTCTAGAGGCATTTCTATTACTCTGCTACTTACTCCCATTAAAAGTGAGAGACATTGTATAAAATAATTCAGATGAGGCTCAAGGAAATACATCAGCAAATAAATCAATATCCCATTCCTTGCCCACCTGAGAAATACAAGAAGTCTCCAAAGCTTGTGACTATACACCTGAGTCCTTCTTTAAGTACCCAAACTCTTGGTGGGATTTTTTACTGTCCTTTGACTGAACCTCTGATGGAAATATTAGAGTAAATCCACATGGCACATGTAACAACTTCAGACTCTGAAATAACTGAATGGGAAAAAGCTGAATGTTCTATCCACTCACATGAACTTCAGAAACAACCAGATGGCAATTTGGTGACTTCCAGGTCTATTTTCACAACCTGACTCACAACAGAAAGGACAAATGCAGAACATATTAAACAGAAAACTATGGCTTGGACTGTTTAGATTTTATATGGAGACCAAGTGTTTGCCATTTGCCTCATTTGCCACAAACATGACCCAGAAAAAGCCACAAAAGTGGACATAGAATGAGTGTGGATCCCTCTAGAGCCTTAATTCAATGGAAAACAGACTTTATTTCAAGCATCTGACACCCATACATACCAACCTTGATCCACATGTTCTGAGTGGTCAGAGTGTGGAGAAACCCCCACATGTGCATCTCATTCGAGTGAGCCACTAATGGGTTAAATTGGCTTTTGCTAACACAGAAAAAGCAAGAGATTTGGGCTGCCCTGAGGCAAACACAGAGGCTGTTTACTGGAGATCCGGAAACAGAAACTGTGAAGTTATGCAGCTGTGAAACCCACGGAGTTAGAAGTTGAAAGCTTTCTCCTTGGTGACATGGCCCAGAGGTTGACAAATGTTTTACACATTTTGTCTAACAGCCTAAAAGTCTCTGCACTATGGAAAAACAAAGTCATAAACCCATTAAGGCTAATTTGGTGAGCGCATACGAAGTTTCAGAAAGCAGTTTCCCTGTAGCTCTGTTTCTTTTATTTTTCTGTAGATTTCTTACACAAAAGCTGATGCTTGTTTACAAAGAATGTAAAGTAAAAGAACATTGTATTGATTTGCAGACTTGATGTCTGCCACTGAGGTTTAGAATTAGAAGAAGTTAGATAATGGGGAATGTTGTAGATCATAGATTAAGTGTGTATGTGACTACCAATGTATATAAGTGGTCAGAAATAAAGTTGATTTGCTACATGCTGATCTAGAGCCTGTAGCCTGCTTCTTGAACCTTTTAACATTACAGAAGCGAGCTTGTACCTGAGGCAAAGACCCTTGTGTCTCCAGTCACGCAACATCAGAGGCTCTCCCTGTGGAAGGACCTCAGCTACGTCAGTGGCCAAGGTCTCCACAGGGCACATCTTCCCTAACTGGGAGATTTGTCTCAATTTCACTGGAAGAATTTTTCAGAAAATAGGAAAGGCACATTAATGCCAGAGTCACTGTCCTTACCCTCCTCAGATGTCATTGTCATGTTCTATAGAGAGCCAACAGCATCCTCAAGCCAAATCAGCTAAACTTTCTGAAGAAATGAAGTCAACATGCCCACAGGTATTAACCATCACCGTATGACTCTCAGATTTTCGAATTTATCTTGGAATCATTACAGGAAGACTCAGGAGAATGCCTTACTAATCCTGACTAGCAAAAGATTCCAACCTAACTCAGTGTGACATCCTTAGATTTTGTTAGGAGTCAATTATATATAAACAGTCCTATAATCAACAGGTCAAGGCTGCTTTTCTTTTCTAACTTCCTATCAACCCTTATTTGATTCATGAGTTAGTGATCTGGCATTTTGAAACCACCACCATCAAAAAACTAGCCTCGAACCCAGATAGAAGTAACCCTTAAACTATTTTACTTGTTGCTAACACTGTTAATAAATTATAGGGTGTTCAATCAAACCTATTTAGCTTGGAAAAACACTCCAACCACAGACCTCAAACTGAGGCTCTATTGACTCTCCAAAACCAGACAACAGCTGGAGGCAGTCATCCAACACAAGAACTGTGGAACAAGCGGATGATGTGATGAAGCAGTCAGTTTTTCCCCAAGACCACGGAACAAGATTGACTCAGATTCCCTTTTGTCCCCAGCATTTTATCTTTGCTGCCAGAACCCCCATGATGCCTGTGTCTAGCTTCAGTGACTCCTCTTCCTCAGTACAAATATGTCCCATCCCCATCCTCAACAACCCCACAATGATTCCCCTGTTTTCTCCTTGTCTCCTACTCTTTCCCATGGTTTTCTGTCCTGACCATAATTCCCTTGTTCTCTTAGCCTCCCTAAAACTGGTATCCTCTGTCTTTCTTACACTGTAGATGTGGCCTTGACAGTAAACATTATATATTCCAGCCCTTTAGAGAGAGATTGGGCTCTCTCTTTAAAGCCTTTGGGACTGGAACAATGATGTGGTCTCTTTAATCTAAGAAATGTAGTGTTTTACTAGAAATAAGTCTAATAAATATAATGGCCTCGAGGGACACAGTAAATGCTCCATGTCCCAGTGAAAGAAAATCTATTTCCAAGAAACGGGAATTCTTCATAAAGGCCAGAGTCCCTTTAGGGACATCACTTCCTTCAATATCCCCACAATGTCAATATTATAGGAAATAATTTGATCCAGGATAAATATTTTGGTGGACTGAAATATCAGGAAAAGAAATTACTGGCTGAATGGTACCATAATAACCAATCATTTAGAAGCTGATGGTTATGGCCATCCCTTTGGAGTCCACCCCAGTTACATTCTTCAAGCCACGGTTACAACCATGAGAGGCAACAACCAACACTACCATGCTTTAAGGGATATTATCTCATATGTGATTACCATAAAACATAATGAGTGCTTCCAGCCTATTGGACTAGCTTCTTCTGCATGGCTTATGCTGTCTCTCAAATGGATATTTTTACAACATATCCCAAAGGGAAAAGTGAAAAGAAGAGGGCTCCTGCAGTCACTGAGTTTCCAGGCCACATGGGCTTTGGGCAGGTCCTCATGAGTGCATTCTTTTTATTTTTTATTTTTTATTTTTTATTCAATACATGTATTTTATTCTTCTTCATTACATTATTTCCCTCCCCACCCCTCCGTGGTAAGACAGAATTGATTTAGAGAAAAGAATACAGAAAACACCAAAGCTCCTGGTAGAGGGAGAGATTGCAAGTGGGGAGAGAGAAGCTCTCTCCGTTCCTCTCCCAGTCTTTCCCTGTCTCCTCCTCTAGGCCTCTAGCCTCAGGGTATATATAGGTGTATGGGTTCCTTGGCCAGGAAACAAATTAATATAGTCCCTTCCACCGGGGGCAAGGTGAATGATTGTATCAATGAATGGACACAGTCCATCCATGGAATTCAGGCCTAGGAAATTCACAAGAAACTGACCTAGGCATAGGAAATGGGGGGTTCCACATTTAGTCTCAAGTGTAAAGTGAAGGAGACACCAAAGCACAGGTGTCTCCTCAGCAGTTGTCCAGCCTTTTTGGCTATTGGAGCCTCTGGTGGGCATTGTAGGTCCCCCTCCTGAGTGCATTCTTTCTGATATCCTTTCCTTTACTGGCAGCTTGGCAGCTCCTGGGGAGGAAGATATATCCTAAAATTACAAATCATGTTAGGAAAAGTACCTTTAGAATTAGAAGAGTTCATCTCAAACTTAGAAAAAACTCTTGTTTCATTAACCCAATAGGTATTTGAACTTCTTGAAATGACTTTAAGAAACAAGCTGGCCTTAGACTATATACCATATTCTTAAGAAGGTATTTATGCACTGGTATGTTCTGAGTATTGTACATTCATGGTAATAGAAAGAAATTTATTAAAAAGTAGAAACACGTGCCTGAGAAGCATCCAACCGCATAGCACAGCTCACACACCTTCAGGGACTGGTTTGATTCTCTAAAGAGAAAACTGCTTCTTCTGCTTGCTAATGGATTAGGAGACTCCTCAAGATACTTGGATTGGTAGTACTGACCTTAGTGATACAGTTTTTGTCTCTCGTGCATCTCCATTCTGATGGGACAACTGAGCTACCACTGGTGAGACTGATGAACATCCTTGACTGCTGCATCTGACCCTCTGACTCTTCCTGAACTGCTCAGTGCTTGGAAAGAAGGGCTGCACTTCACTGAAGCCTTTGGAGTGTAACAACCATGTTTGTTCCATGAGAAAGAATCCATTATTTCTCTTGAATGATAGGAGGAACTGTGAACTTCCCTGCAGCACACAGGATTTATCTGAATGCTGTGCAAAGAGACTTGACCAAATGTTCATCTGATTCTGACTTGCACTAGCCCCTGGCCCTGTGTTAAGTCTTTGCTCAAGAAAATACAATACTGCCATACCACGAAATGTATCTTGTCCCCACCCATGCTGCCAAACCATGTTCAGTAATTCTCCATGTCGCCTTCCATAATTTTCCCTTTCCTTGTTGCCCCTGGTTCCTTCCCTGTCCCCTCTTTTCCACAGTCTTCTTTTCTTATTACCTATTTGTTCTTACCTTTGTTGTACATAGTTGGAGTTGAGTTCAGTTTGGCTAGAGTCTCTCTCTTCTTCTGCAGTAACCAGAATAAAGTATATCTTGTTGCCTTTAGCAGATAACCAGCACTATTTTTTCTTTGGCAATTCCTAGGCTGCCTCAAAGGAAGTGCAGAGGCCATTACAAGGCAGAAACAGAAAGATTAGGACTCCAAACTCATCCCAAGTTCAACTAGGGGAGCTCCTTTTTCATCATCCTTTTATACTGGGGTTTTGCTGAGAGTGTATTGGACTGAGAAAAGGAAAAACAATGATCAGACTTCTGCCATTAGTTACACCTCCACACTGCACAGTACACAAACATGAGGACTATCAAGATTGTAAATCAGATCATGTTGCAAAGACAGGTTTAGATTCCTTCTTGGAAATCATTTTACTTAGAGGTAATGAATAAGTGTTAGTAGTTTCAAGGAAAGGAAGTGAAATTAATGATCTGAAGTCTTTTCCATGAATCTGTAACTCACTGGTCAGCTTTTTACTAAGTTGCTTTTCTTCCTGCTCTGCAGTGATTTCATTAATTTTGCTCCCAGGAAAGGAAGTCAGTGAACTCAAAGGCACTAGGCTGGTGTCTTCCCACATAAAGAATTTGTTATATTTATTTTTGCTAAACTTTGACAATCATCCACAATGGAAACAATAATTATTCTGTTTCTGCTATTTTTTTTTGTTTTGCTACTTGATTGAAGGTATAGCCCCATCTGTGATGAAGGCATATGTGTTTGTGCTGTGATGAACATGTTCTCAGTGTGAACAATATGGTAGAGTACTTCTGAATCTACTTTGGGATTTATTCAATTGAAATAATTTATTTATATTTAAGTATCTCAAATATACTTTAATATTAAGTATATTCAACATTACATGTAACAGTGACTTTAAGTGTAATTACTATTAACAATTCCAAGATATGTCACAACATATTTTAACCTTGCAAGCATGAGCATTTAGCATTTAATTTTTTTCACAATATAAAAATTATATCTGATATTTTGTTGTTTTTTTTTTGCAGTTTTTGGCTGGGGCTGGGTTTGAACCCACCACTTCTGGCATATGGGACCGGCGCCCTACTCACTGAGCCACAGGCTCCACCATGTCTGATATTTTGGAAGCCTATTAGAGGTAGAAGGAAAATATTATACAAACACATGTATAGATATAAGTTTTATGGCTTATAGAACAAAGAATCATCCTTTTAGTAAATTGAATGATTGTCTAGTATTGTTTAATCTTTTTGATATCCCAAGATGACAGATGTTGGCCAGAATGTGGAGAGAAGGGAACACTTTTGCACTGCTGGTGGGTATGCAAGCTAATATGTTCCTTTTGGGAAGAAGTTTGGGGAAACTTAGGGAACTAAATAAAAGTGGACCTGCTGTTCAATACTGCAATTCTTCTACTATATATATATTAAGATACCAAAAATCATTTTACAACAAAGATATTTGTACCAGAATGTTTACTGTAGCCCAATTCATAATCGCCAAGTCATGGAAGCAGCCCAAGTGCCCATACTACCCATGAATGCATTAACAAATTGTGGTATATGTGGGGTTAGAAATCCCCACATGTATGTCTCATATACATCCCATTCAAGTGAGCCACTAATGGGTTAAATTGGCTGCTGCCTTCACAGAAAAAGCAACAGGTTTGGGCTACCCTGAGGCAAACACAAAGACTGTTTTCTGGTCATCCGGAGACAGATACTTTGAAGTTTTGCAGCAGTTGGTTCCAAGGAGTTAGAAGCTGAAAAGCTTCTTGCCCGGAGACAAGGTCCAGAGGTTGATAAAATGTTTTACATTTTGTCAAAAGCCTGAATATCTCAGCACTGTGGAGAAACAAAGTCATAAACCCATTTAAGCTAACTTGGTAAGCCCGCATGAGGAGTTTCAGAAAGCAGTTCCCCTGTAGCTCTGTCTCTCTTATTTGTATGTAGATTTCTTACACAAAAGCTGAGGCTCATTTATAAGGAGTTAAGGTAAAAGAGCACTGTGCTGGTTTGCAGACTTGATGTCTGCCACTTAGGTTTAGAGTTAGATAGAGGAAGTTAGATAATGGTGAATGTTGTAAATCGTAGATTAAGTGTGCACATGACTGCCAATGTATATAAGGTGGTCAGAAATAAAGTTAATTTGCTACATGCCGCAACAGAGCTTGTAGCCTGCTTCTTGCACCCCTTCTTAACATTACAGAGTGAATTTATACCTGAGGCAAAGCTGCAGCCCCTCACGTGTCCAGTCACACAACAGGTATATGTATACCATGGAATATTATGCAGCCATAAACAGATGGAGACTTTACTTCTTTTATGTTTACATGAATGGAGCTGGAACATATTTTTCTTAGTAAAGTATCTCAAGAATGGAAGAAAAAGTATCCAATGTACTCAGTACTGTTAAGAAACCAGTATATAATCACCCATACTTTCATACAAATGATAAAACACAACTATAGCCCAGAATGAAGGAAGGAGAAGGAGGGTGAGGGAAGGGGGGGAGGGCCTGATGGAGGGAGGGTAATTGTTGGGACCTCACCTATTGTGCATAATGCAAGAATACATGTTAAAACTATTAAAAGTAGTGTATAAATGTCTTAACACAACAATGAAGAAAGAGAGGTGAAGGTATGTTAACCAGTTTGATGTAGGCATTCCAAATTGTATATAAAATGAGCACATTATACCCCATAAATGCATTAATGTACCCAGTTATGATTTAATAAAAAAGACATTAAAACAAAATACCTGAAGAAAATAGCAAACTTCACTCACAACCATTATAATTCTAATAGTTAATATTTTTTAAGTACTTGACACTGTTCAAAACATTTCACTTGTGTAATCATGACAATAATGTTAATTTTGTTGTCCAGATATGACTGATGAGGAAAGAAATGCAGAGAAGGGTTAATTAAAGTGCATAAATTACCCTGACAATGTGTTCTTTTATTATGTTGGTTATTTGTATTATAGCACTACATACACAAAGTCTTTACATTGAAAATAACTCCTAGGAATCAGAGGTCTTTGGGTGCTTTCCTCAACCCCTAGTTTAGGTCTTAAATTGTGAATGATTTCCCTCTTTAGTAAAGTTTCAATTCAAAAACACAGTGTAAAACATGGAAAATATTTTCTTATTTACTAATAATTGTAAGTGTACTTATAGCCACTGAATCAAAATCATATATAAGTGTAGATAATTGGGAGCAGGGCAGACCCGAGCGGTTGGGGCGCTCCGCGAGCGGAGCCGCTGCTGGTGGCGCTCCTGGCCCTGAGCGGACGGGCGCCACTCCGGGGATGTAGTCGGGCCGGCGCAGGGCAGGACCCAGCGGGTGGATGGTCACTCCCCCGCGGGGAGGGCGCTCTGAGCAGCTTTCCTGGGGGTCGGGGACCCGGCGGGGTCGGGGAAGGGACTGTCGCGTCGCGCCAGTGCTCACTCGTGTTGGACTCGGCTGCGTCGGCGCCGCGGACCTCAATGCAGGTCATGACCAGCTCCTTGGGATTTGAAGAGAAAATGCCTGGTGTCATACCTAGTGAAAATAATGGACTTTCAAGAGCTAGTCCATCTAAGAAAAACAGACTTTCCGTAAAGTTTTTTCAGAAAAAGGAAACTAAGAGAGCCTTGGATTTCACAGATTCTCAAGAAAATGAAGAAAAAGCTTCTGAATATAGAGGATCTGAAATTGATCAAGTTGTTCCTGCAGTACAATCCTCAACTATAAACTGTGAGAGGAGAGAAAACTTACTACCATTTGTGGGACTGAATAATCTTGGCAATACTTGTTATCTTAATAGCATACTTCAGGTACTATATTTTTGTCCCGGTTTTAAGTCTGGAGTGAAGCACTTATTTAATGTTATTTCAAGGAAGAAAGAAGCTCTAAAAGATGAAGCCAATCAAAAAGATAAGGGAAATTGCAAAGAAGATTCTTTGGCAAGTTATGAACTCATATGTAGTTTACAGTCCTTAATCATTTCAGTTGAACAGCTTCAGGCTAGTTTTCTCTTAAATCCAGAGAAATATACTGAAGAGCTTGCTACTCAGCCAA